>MCJB01022836.1:54879-126085 GCA_002018475.1 Nicotiana obtusifolia | reverse complement strand
GGAGTATATGTTTCTATGTGTCTATTTAACATGTAAACTATGGAAGTAAGAGAAAGAAAAAGTAGCAGATTTTACATGAGAATCAACAGAAACATAAAAGAGTTCATAAATAAATCACAGAGCCAGGAGCGGTCATTATTATTCAGTAGCACTCATATTTAATAAGAATGCACAAAACAAAAAGGATGTCATGAAAAGAGAAAACACTTATTCAACAGCTTTATGTAACTGAAGTCAGCTGTCAATCATTTTTTGATCAAGTGCCTAAACGAGCACGCCAACATGTCTAAGTACTTAAAGTAGGACTTCATTGCTATAGATTCTTAATTAACTAATAAAAAATGCATATCCATGATGTAGTTGAAGACATGTTCAACCTTGTAGGTGCTGAGATAAGTACATCTCACCAAGATATGATACACCATAAGAACGATTTGCTTTAACCTGTGTCGGAATAGTCTGATGGCAGATCCACTGAGAAACATTTTACAGAGTCGTTTTACGCATAATACTTGTAGGCTGCCTAAGTAGACTCCAGGTGACTATAAGATATGATGTGGCTCCCTACTTATCAAATGTACACAGTTACACACGCACACACATTATGTGGCTCCCACCGTAGAACTCAAATGGTGCCTATGTTACACAGATTCAGGTATATGTCACTTGTCAGTAAGGTGCTAATTTGCCTTAAGCCCTTAGACTTAGGATATGGGCATAGAAAAAATTAAAAAAATTGTTACGGAGAATAAGAGAATGTAGACAATTTATCAATAGAAGAAAAATCTTAAATTCATAGTTTTCCTTTATGAATATTTGTTTTATGGCTTGCTAAATACTTTTTTTTGTGATAAGTTATGGTTTGCCAAATACAATATTATGCTCTATTCTTCTCCTCCATATGCTCCCTTTTTTTTCCTTGTAGAGGAGCTACACATTTATAACTGCTTGCTACGTTTTGAAAAGACATGACACCATACGTAAATTGACTGTACCCAACATAGATCTCATAGTCACTCCCCATTCAAGTCACGCCCAACACTATGCCTGTAACAGAAATGCTGAACAGCCAGGATCCTTGGCTACCCCCTGAAACAGTTCCATCCTCGTCATCTATGGATTGATTTGAGGAATAATCCTCCCTCTTTGAGTTCTTCTTGACACTTCATACATTTAGTGATGGGAATTTCAATAGCTATATTCAAGTAAACCTCTTAAAAGGAGCAAGTCAGATGTGCTTCGTTTATCTTATTATTTTGTTGTGGTTATTGCTCCTTTTTTTTCAAATGCTTTCTAATGTTTTCCTTACTATTTTTCCATGGCTTCTTCATTACAGATTTTCTTTTTCAAAACTGCTTTGAAATGCTTTCCTTGAGCCAAGTATCTACCGAAAACAACCTCTCTACCTTGTGGAGTACACTATCCTCCCCAAACCCCACTTGTGGGAATACACTGGGTATGTTGTTGTTGTACTCAATTACAAGAGACAGAAGACTGATGTCATACATCCAAAATCCTGTATGGGCAGATGAATAAAGTGAAGTACCTCAATCACACTGACTTGTATCGCCACAATCTCTGGGAGAGCTATATCTTCGATAGCTCTTTTACATGTATATTTCTCGTATGTGAGGTCGTTGTCCCTCTTGTGACTATAATTTAAGTATCAAAAACTGTCGTGAGAACAGAGCTTGTTCTGCAGGACTTCCGCATGGCTTCCTTTGTAAATTCCTTTGGGCCCCATTGTAAGCACAAATCTTAACTATCTTGAGTAGTAACAGATTTTGGAACTATGCCACGAAACCATTTCAGGATACGCTTCCATTTGGAAACTGCAATTTCAAATTGTATAGACTCTCTATCATGTTATTACACCCACATGTACAAGCGTGTTTCAATCCCATTAAGAACTGAAATTTCAGTGAGCCGAAGACAACTCATGAGGGGAGAAGTCTTTTAAAATACATAAATTGGAAATGTTTCATACTAGAACATAATACCAAAAGCATTTCTTTTATTCATTTTCAATAATAAATGGAACACTCAAAACTTATAGAATTAGCAAAATGGAAGCACATTTGACAAGAACTTGCCAAAAGCTCCAAAAGCTCTTAGCTTAAATACCCAAAACTATTCCAATCTTTGCTCCAACTGCATATTAAACATTCAAAAGCTTTTAGGATTATCAAATTGGTAAAAGAATCTACATACTCAAACATAAACCTTAAGACCCATGAGTGGAGTGGCTGCCCGATCATTTTTCAACCCCTTTAGATACACTTGCTTATCCAATGAGAGACTTTTATATACAGGTGAACGCCCTTCTGCGCATAATCCAAACCTGAGGTTCACACATGGACTTCCATGCAGACCTACGAGGGTGAGAAATAGTGTGCCGATGGTTGCCTATTATACCATAGTAAATAATCCAAGTATTTAAAACAAAACCGATCACCGATGAGTCGAGTTGTCCAAGACATTCAAAACTCTCTTTGAATTTCTTTGCATATTCGATGTTGGACTTTTATGTACAACTCAACAAAATCCAACGCGCATTAGACAAAGACGTCTTACACGGCTCTATGCAGTATACATTAATAGCTAAAGCTTCTTTTCAGTTTTCAGTCACTAATGAATAAATAACCTAAGTGGCAACTGTTTCCTCTCATTTTCCTTTTCCCATGCAATCATGCAAGCACCCTCTTTCTAAAACCCTTAACAGTATTATATTATTATAACTACCTCTCCGACCAAAATAAGCATGGAGCGATATAGTGAATCTCAAAACATTTAGAAACTTTCATAATGTTAAAAAGCATACTCTATTTGTTTCAATTTATATGACATTCTTTCTGTTTTAGAATGTTCCAACACATTTAACACCATTCTTTTTCTATCCAACTTTCACAACTTCCAGTAAATGAAATCCATTAAAAGTTCAAATCTTAAATTTTTTTAATAACCTAGAAATCTTCAAGGACCAGTTGCGCATAGTTTGAGACTCAGTAGATAATAGGTCCGCCGCTCCACCTTCTCTGTTTAAATGTTAGACTTTTGTTAGCAGCAAAGTTCAAACCTATGACGTGCCCCTAATGAACAGATCACAAGTTGTACTATTACCACTAAACCAAAGCCATGGGGTGAAATCTTAAACTTTGTTGTAATGCTTTTTTCTATCAAGCTAGCATTGCAACCATTATTTCACTATTATTTTTAATTGATAACCATGGTGTCTAGGTCAGTTTGCGCGTACCTCGACTAAATCTACGAGGTAGCTGCTACCTCCACCAACACAGATAGCAGGTAAGTTTGTATACCAAGGCTCAGACATATGGAAAGAAATCATCTAGTATTTTTTCCAGCTAAAATTTAACACCGAGACCTTATGGTTTTTGACCCACTTCATTGACCACGAGATCACATCCTTAGGTGCTAATTCACTATTTTCTTTTACTCCCACTAATATAATACATTAGTCAAAAATATCTCAAACTTCGTGCTTAGTCAAACATCTTTATTTGTTATAAAGCATAAACACATCTCGTGTGTGTTGATCATGCTTGTTTTTAATCACATAATTACATAATAAAGATCACGATATTAAGCAACATGCCTGTAAGATTCCATAGATGACGAGAGTAGACATGATTCCACCCACTGCAAAAGCTCCTTTGAGCACCTTGTTGTCCTTCACCGGCAGCGATAGTGGCTCCGCCATATCCCATCCAATTACCCGCTGTCGCCGTCGCCGTCGCCGTTGCCGCCACCTCTATCTACAATACAACACAGAAAACATCATACATACAAACTCACACATAAAATATATGTGTGTGTATTTTACGTTATATAAATGTACAAAGGTATAAAATGGGAAACTGAAACATGAAGCTCACCGGACTTCAGTTCTGCAGATCGCTGTTGATTTAACTCCGGGAGGCAAGGAAGAGTGAGTGAGCTTTTAGACTGAGAGAAAAGACCGGTTTAGTATTTCCGCCGGTGGGCTTTATGCTTTCACCGCTTTCCCCTATTTATGTTTCTTTTTTTAATTTTTTTTTTCCGTAATTACCAAGGGTGTCATGCCGTCAGATGGAAAGGAACCACTAAACCAAACACAAGTCCATACATCCATTAGATATTTAGCCTAATTCCAAGCTCAATAGTAAATTAATAAAAAGGCTACTAGTTAAATATATTAAGATATACATTAAATAAATTAAAAAAAAATATATATATATATAATATCGCCTATTATTTTGAGAGACGATTATACTGTGTAGATTTACCAATCAAAACTAAATTAGTTGACAGTCTACTTAAAAAGAATATTGTTTCAATATAACTAAACTAATAGTCTGTTTGGCCATGCTTAATAGGCTTATTTTGAAAGAAAATCTCGAAAGTACTTTTTAAAAAAATACTTTTGTTAGAAAGCAGATTGTGTTTGGCTAATTAATTAAAAGTACTTTTGAGCAGCATTAAATATTTGACTAAGAGCCTTTTGGCCTAGCTTCTCGTACTTTTGGAAAAGTTTGAGATGTTTGGCCAAAACGAAAAAGTGCTTTTGAGCAGAAGAGAAGCAGTTTTTCTGCATTTGGGAGAAGCTACAAATTCTAGTCTATTCAAGAAGCAGAAGCAGAAAATTAATGTAACGACCTGACCGGTCGTTTTGCTTTCTTGATCCCTATTCCCTTAAATAAGACTTCCCGTATGTATTTTTGCTATTTTGTGACTTGCGGAGATGGTTAGTTCGAGCTTGGAAGGGTTCGGGTTGAAGTCGGAATAATTAGTTCCTTAATATTGGCTTTAAATGGGTAAGTTTGATTTGGGTCAACATTTCTAGTAAACGACCTCGAAACCGAAATTTGACGGTCTCAATAGGTTTGTATGATGATTTTGAACTTGGGCGTGTGTTCGGATCGGGTTTTGGATGACCCGGGAGCATTTCGGCGCCTAAAGTTGAAAGTTGGCTTATTGAAAGTTTTAAAGTTCTTTAAATTTGATTTGGAGTAGGTTTTGGTGTTATTGAGGCCCGTTTGGGATTCCGAGCTCGAAAATGGTTCCGTATAGTAATTTAAGACTTCCACGCAAAATTTTGTGTCATTCTGAGTAGTTTAAGTATGATTCGGCGCGTCCGGAGCAAGTTGGAAGAACTTGAAGTTCATAGGCTGATTCAATTTAGTTTGGAGTGTGATTCTTAGTTTTGGTATTGTTTTCCGTGTTTCGAGAGGTCGAGCTGGTTCGTCTTGTGGTTACAAACTTGTTGGTATGTTTGGACGAGGCCTCGGGGGCTCCGGATGCCATTCGGACGATGCGTGAAAGTCGTTTGGACTTGGAGAAATGGCTGAAGCAGCAGAGCCTCTGGTGCAATCGCACCTGCAGCGAGATACCCGCAGATGCGAGCTCGCAGAAGCGAGCCAACGACCGCAGAAGCGGCCTAGTGTGGGCTGCCCAAGGACCGCAGAAGCGGAGCATGGACCTCAGTTGTGAAAGCGCAAATGCGAAGCAGGAAACCGCAGAAGCGGACCATTTTTCGCAAATGCGGAAGTAGGCCAGCTAAGGGAAAGACCCCATCTGCGATGCTCTTTCCGTAGATGCGGAGCCGCAAAAGCGGCCGATTCTCTGCATAAGCGGAAATCGCTGGAGGCAAAAAGGTCTACTTAATACGTGACTTAGGCCATTTTGTCTTATTTATTTTACTTTTTGGGCAATATTGGAGCTTCTTAGAGAAGGGTTTTCACCTAGCACTTTGAGGTAAGTAATTTCTATATGAGGTGAGCTTAATACATGTATTTTTAGGTAGATTCTTAGCATATAAAAGTGTAGAAATTGTGGGTTTAGTTGAAAAATCTAGGTTTTGATAAAAATTGAGATTTAACCACGAAAATGGATATGAGATTGAGTGAAAATTATATATTTGAGTTTGTGAGGTTATGGGTAACAATTATCTTCAAAACTTTCTGGAATCCGGGCACGTGGGACTGGGGGTGAATTTTAAGAGTCTTCCAATTTGGGTTGGGTAATTACTCTAATAGCTAAATTATTAACTTTTAAGCGTATATTGATTATTTTATATAACATTTGGCTAGCTTCGGATCGTTTGGCACCAAGTTGGGTCCTTAGAGTGAATTGAGGCCAGAAAGTGAACTTTGGGACGAGGTATGTCTCTTGCCTAATCTTGTAAGAGGGAATTTACCCTATAAGTGATTTAAATTACTATTTGTTCTAATTGTGAGGACTACGTATGCAGGAGGTGACGAGAGTCTGTGCGTAGCTACTAATTATGCTTATGTCCGAGTAGCTTAGGACCCAAATCATGAAATACTTGTAATGATTGCACCCTACTTGTTAATTAAAGTGTCTGAATCATATTGGAACTTGGTTCGAGGCAGGTGCATGTGGCGGTCATATGTGCGTGCACCCCTGTTATCCCGAGGTCTAGTGGTGAGTTGCTTCCTGAGCCGTTCTGCAGCACCAAGAGTCTCTAGTTTTGCATCCATTTTCAATCTACTTTTATTTAAGACAGTAGTTAGAGTTTTGTATATTCTACTAGTTGCTCATACACTTGTGACATCAGGTCTTGGGACACATACTAGTAGACTTTATGGTTTTGGAGTATTTATGTCACTGTATTTATTCACTCATTAACCTTCGTTTTACTTTATTAAATTTTTCTACTTTTTATTTTCTTAATAAATGGAATTCAACTACTTGAAAAATTTATTAAAGAGAGCAATTACATGATTAGTTCACCGTTGGCTTGCCTAGCAGCGACGCTAAGTGCCATCACGGCCTATAGGAGAAACTGGGTTTAATGTGTTCATGGCAATAATATTCTTACAATAAATTTATATTTTTTTAAACAATCTCTCATTAATTTAACATTTCCTTCTTCCTTTTATTTTTCCATACCTTTCTATTCTTTTTTATTTGTATCATATTTTTGTTCTTTTTCTTATATTCCTCTTTTGAATATTCTTTCTACTATAAATAGATTTTTTCTTTCATATAGTGATTTATAAAAGTAAATATTTGACTTATATTAAATGTTGTATTTTGATATATTTAAATAATCATATGAATAATATGTAATACTAGATATCCCTAATATTATTGCTTTGGAATAACTATTTTTTACATCGATAAAAATCTTTTATTTTTATTGAATCCCATTATAATATTTATTTAAATTTATTTCTCTCTTTTGAATAATACTAATTGTAAACTCAACATTTACTGTCTTTTTTCATAATTTGATATTCAAAAGTATTTTTTAAAAATATTAGTCAAACACAATTTGCTTGCAAAAAGCACTACTCAAATGAATTGGTCAAATACAAATTAGCGCTATGCAAAAATATTTTTTCAAAAAGCACTTTTGAACAAAAGTACTTTTAAAAATAAGCAGATTTTGATAGCTTGGCCAAACAAACTCTAAGCTTTTAAAAAATTGTCTCTAAGTGTATTTTGAAAATACTTTTCAAAAAAGCGTTGGGAGAAGTAGAAAAGAGAAGCTATTTTTTTTTCTTAAAAATTATTTTTACTTCTATTCAAAAGCACTTTTTTTCCTATAAAAAATTGACCGAACAACTTAACTTTGGAAAAAAGTATTTGTTTTTCCCAAGTAAAAACACTTTTAGCAAAAAGAAACTTGACCAAACAGACTATAACTATGAGCCTGTTTGGTCAAGCTTCTGGGAGGTCAAAAGTATTTTTTTTCCCCCAAAAAAGTACTTTTTAAGAAGTTTAAGCTTTTGGTCCAAGACGGAGAATTACTTTTGGCCAGCAGCAGAAGCAGTTTTTCTGATTTTGGTAAGAAGCAAAAAAATTTAGTTTCTTCCAAGAAGCAGAAGCAAAAGCAAAAAATTAATTTATTCAAGACAAAACTATACTCACCATAAATTTTTGTTTTCCAAATTATCCCTTACTAACTTAAGTTTTTTCTTTTCTTTTTTGTTTCTAATTTCTACCATTCTTTTAAAATTAGAGATACCATATATATGAATATATTGTAACTTTTCAAATTCTTTTTTGAATTTTCTTGTTTTTAATTTTTTCTTTGTGTAATGTTATATAACTTTCCAAATTATCTTCTTCTTCTTCTTTTTTTTCACGCAAAAGCAAATTATCTACATCCTTCTTTGGATTATCAATTCTCTTTGTGCAAATAATCACTTATAATTTCTTCTTTGTGGGCTATTAATTCCTGAATCTTTAAAATATTTATTAAATCTAATTTGTAAAAATTACTTATAAATAGGTAATAAATTTACAATTGCATCACATAATCTATATATTATTTAAAAGAAGAGAAAAAAGCCTCCAGACCAAGTGACAGTCTCATAATATGTCACTTGGCAATTTCGGACAAAGTTAGTTAGGTTAGGTAATAATTAGTTTTTTATTTTAAAAAATTTAAATTATGCATTATGTGTTGTTAATAATTAGTTACTCTTTTTGAATTTGAATTTAAATATACTTAATGATTTTTTTAAACAAAAATAATAATTTTTTTATATATTTTAAAATTATTTTTAATTTACGCACAATGCCATCTTTCAAATTTGACACTCATAATCATCTTGTTACAATTATCATGGTTATGCATTACGTAACGACCCGATCATTTTGAGCTCTAGCGCGTCGTCCGGCGGTTTAAGGCCTTGTGTAGCTTCACTTCAGGTATTATGACTTGTATGTGTGGTTGGAAGTGAATTTCGGGAAGTTAGGAGTTGCTTTAAAAAGAAAATTCTAAATTCTGAAGCTTAAGTTGGAAGAGTTCACCAAGGTTTGACTTTTGAATAAACAATCTCAGAATCGGGATTTGAAGGTTCCCATAGGTTTGTATGATGACTCCGGACTTGGGCGTATGTTTGGGCCGAGTATTCGAAGGCCCGGGAGTATTTCGACGCTTATTACGGAAGGTTGGCATTTTGAAGGTTTAAGAATTTCTTAAGTTTGGTTGAAGTGGTTTTGATGTTACCGATGTTCGTTTGGAGTTCCAAGATGGAAAATAGTTCCGTATGGTGATTTTGGTCTTAAGGGCGTGTCCGGACGTTGATTTGGAAGTCCATAGGTCGTTCCGGCATCAATTGGCGAAAGTTGGAAACTTGATAATTTTTGGGAAGTTTGACCGAGAGTGGACTTTTTGATAGCGGGGCCAAATTCCGATTCTGGAAGTGGGAGTAGGTCCGTAATGTCAATTATGACTTGTGTGCAAAATCTGAGGTCAATCGGACCTGATTTGATAGGTTTCGGCGTCAAGTATAGAAGTTTGATGTTCTAAAGTTTACTAAGCTTGAATTGGGGTATGATTTGTGGTTTTAGCGTTGTTTGAGGTGATTTGAGGCCTCCAGCAGATTCGCGTTATGTATTGGGACTGGTTGGTGTGATTGGACAGGGTCGCGGGGCCTCAGGTGTGTTTCAGGGTGGTTTCAGACCAATTTGGCTGAGTTGATAATGTTGGTGATGGTGTCTGGTGTTGTTCTTCGCGAACGCAAAGGGTCTCACCCGTTCATGAAGAAGGATTTTTTGGACTGCAAGATTTTTTTCATCGCGAACGCGATACAGAGGTCACGAACGCGGAAGAGGACCTGGAGCAGCCTACGCGAACACGACATTGTAGTAGCGAACGCGTAGAAGGAAGGGGAGCTCGGAGCCTGGAAGTGTTAAGCCATCGCGAATGCGGCTGTGTGATCGCGAACGTGAAGCATCATGACCTGGAGGCATCTCGAACGCGGACTAGAGGATGCGAACGCGAAGAAGAGCTTTTGGGACAGTGGCTTTTGGCCTTCGTGATTGCGAGCCGTTTTACGCGATCGCGAAGAAGGGAGTTGCTGGGCAGACTTGTTTTATTGCAGGTTTGAGGTGTTAGAGAGGCTTTGGAGTCGGTTATGGAACTTTGGAGCGAGGTAAGTCTCTTGTCTAACCTTGTGAGGGGGAAACTACTCCCTATGTAATATTTGTTGTTATGTGCAACTAGTTGTGGGTGCTATGCATGCACAAGGTGACGAAAGTTCGTACGTAGCTAAAGCATGTTTATGTCGGGGTAGACTTAGGATCTTATCATGTAATAATTTGAATTATTCGAATTTATTCTGCTGGTTTAATTGATTAAAGTTATAATTGAAATCGATTTAGAAGTAAATATATGTACACTAGGCCAAACCTTAACACTTTGAGTTTTGGTCGAGTTATTTGAGAAATGGTAAGGATTATATTCATCTTATGCTCATATGATGTGTTGTAAACACACGTCTTGTAATTCGATAACTTCCTTCCTTCCTTTCTTGTGGAGCGGGCCGAACGCCTACGCAATATATAGATGCATCTATGGATCGTGCTGCTCATCCCTCGGTAGTGTACATATTATTCTTGATTGGGCCGAACGACCTCGGCAGAATCGTGCGTTATATCGCTAGTAGTTTGAATATTCACGAGATAAATCTTTCCACTGATGCCCGACTCTTTATATGGTATTTCTTATTTATTTGATACTGGTACTTGATATATGTTAATGTAGAATACGAGATTTAGAAATTCATGCTATAAAGGAAATAATTGGAAGATTATGTAACTTACAAATTTACCCCATTATTGTCGTATGCTTCATACCTGCTCATGTTTTATTATATTATTTTATTGGACCTTTAGTACGTGTCGATGTCGAACCCCGGTCACTACTTCTTCGAGGTTAGGCTAGATACTTACTAGGTACGCATTGATTTTCGTACTCATGCTGCACTTCTGCACTAAATGTGCAGGATCTGACAGGTTCATTTGATGATCACCTTGGCACGTAGGTACACCTGTTGAGGAGACTTTACATGAGCTGCATTCCAGGCTACACTCGCAATCTACCGAGTCTCCACTGTACTATTCATTTTATTCTGTCTTATTGCATTTGGACATATATTATATTATTATTGTACTCCTTAGAAATTTGCTCATGCACTTGTGACACCGGGTTTGGGGGTTTCATTCGGGTTATTCATTGTTGTGGTTCGTGTATATATTTTTATTTACATTGTAAATTCTATTTTATACTGTTCAATTAAGGAAAATTTTGATTTTAGAAATACTAAAACGAGTAATTAAATGTGTAAATCACTGTTGGCTTGCCTGACGTCGGCGTAAGGCGCCATCACGACCTATAGTGGATTTTGGGTCGTGACAACTTGGTATCAGAGCGTTAGGTTTACTTAGGTCTCACGCGTCATGAGCAAGTCTAGTAGAGTCTTGTGGATCGGTACATAGACGTTTGTACTTATCTTCGAGAGGCTATAGGGCTGTAGGAGCACTTCCCTTCTTGATTTCTCCATCGTGCGGTTTGATTCCATTGAGGTTTATGCCCTTATTTCCTTCCTACTCAATCTTATGCGACATGAAGCGCTTGTTGTCAATTGGGCTCCGAGGATTTGCACTGGTAGTGCAGACGTGGTGCAGGATGTTTTCCCTACGTATTGGAGCGGGCTATTATTGTCGCCTTGCGGAAGGGTGATCTGTCATTTCAGTTCAGTATATGTACTTTCTATGGTTTTGAGGCTATGCACGGATTACTACGATGTCCATGCGTTGTTATCGCACGGTGTTAGTGTAATGGTAGGGTGCTTGTCTATGTGTCAAGGCAGTGAAGGACTTGAAAGGAGGATTTCTTAGCGCGTGATTTAGAGGTTCCGCATTTAATTCCAGCAAAGAAAAGGCAATCGGACTATGAATGTTCATGTTTAGATTGATAGAGTAACGAGACTTGGTATTTTCGAGCGTGGTGGAATTCTCATATGTGATGTGGTGTCATTGTTCTTGTTGAATGTATTAAGGTTCGCCGGTGTCATGGTCTTCTTTGATTTTCCTTCGGGGTAGGGTGTTGTGAAATGGTGCCCGAGAAGCGATTGTCAGAGATAGTGGTGTGTAATAGTTTCGGGATCGAATCGGTATTTCTAATGTTGATGGCTCAAGAAGGATGATCTTCTAGAAGGTTTAGAGTTGGTAACAAATCATTAGTTCAGGTACTACAGGTATGGATTGATTTGGGGGCTACATTTGGGCAGTGAAGTATGAAGAAAGGGCATGGGGGGAGGTGTCTCGCGGTGGTTGAATTACTAGCAGGTCAGGTACGAGTGGCTGATTAGCATATGCATTCCGTGGCAGGATAGCCGCTTGCCTTGAGAGTTTAGAGCTGTTTGGGAATCATGGTGGAAAAGTGACTAGGTTTACGGATTGTATTTGTGATGGTGGCTACTGTACCGAGAAACGTTGAATATGGCAGAACTTGATTATCATTGGGATGCAACATGACTTCGAGTTTGGAATGTATTGTCAGGCTTTCAGTTGATGTCGATGGGAAAGGGACAGACTTTTACAGCTGGTGGACGAGCATGGGCTTAGGAGGGGTTTACTGATTTTGTGGTAGTTGTACCCTGTGCAACGTCGTTGGGAGATGTTGGTAAGCGATTCCACGGGTGGGCTATCTCTTGTGAGAAGGTTGGAGATTGCGTGATTTTGATGAAGTTTCTACGAAGAGTTCTACTTACTATCCAGAGGGAGGTCGAGCAAGCGATTATGGCTGATAATTCAGAATGCTCATGAAAAGTTTAATAAGGAACTATAAGAAATTTGGCGGGTTAATTGTGCAAGATCATGATGATTGAGAAGAAGGAATCTTTGTGGGTTCTAGATTTATGTAATTGTACCTTAAGACTAAGTGGGCGAGCTCCACCATCTATGATCAAATCGCGTGGTTGTCTGCTTGTGCAGCTTCTAATTATCGGTGCATTGGGGGATTAATAATGATTAAGGAAAGAAAACATCGGGGGGTAATTCGAGCAAAGGATTTGATGAATGTGTGCTATATTTGGCCTTATCGATTCATGTTCAGATTTTTGGGAAGACTCAGAGTTCATGCTTCTGGTAGATGTGAGGTACGAGGAAAAAAAAATTCATTTGGTTGTTTCTTTGGGAGTGTTCATGTGCTAAGAGCGCACTGAAGTTCGGCTTATATTCAGGACCAAGTCAGAGCGGGTCACTCGGGGCGAGTGTGGATTTAGTTTGTTATGTTTTGAATAGAGCTATCATTATTTCTAAGGCAAGTCGAGAGTAAATTGGAAGAAGTGGGTCGGTTAATGATGGTTGAATTAGCATGATTGTGGCAATGATTAGTCCCTTCAGCGTGTGGAGTTATACATGTGGTTTGTGGTTGTATGTACGGGCTCGACAGCTACCACAACTTGATTTATTTGGGAGGTAATTGATTCCAATGGCATCATTATGTGTAGATGGATCTCCGGAAGAGTCATGGCGGTTTAGATCACGACTTGAGGTTTGTAATATTTTTGAGAATTCAGTTGAATGCTGCGTTGGTTCTTAAGATATTCCCGCTTGTTGTAAGATAAATGCATGAGTTACATATGGATTTAAACATGAAATTTTGTAGAAATGTGGGATTTGGAAGAAAACCTAGAAATTGGTATTTTTGGGGTTAGACTATGAAATTAGACATGGAATTGGGAATAAATTATATATTTGAGTTCGTGATACCATGTGTAATGTTTATCTTCAAAAAGTTTTGGAATCCGAGCACGTAGGCTGAAGGGTTGACCTTGTTGACTTTTTGAGCGGAGTTGAGAATTGTTATAAATTGATTAATTATGAGTGTTGCAGTACATTTTTATTGGGTTTTATAATTGTTTGACTAGTTTCGGATCGATGGCCATTGATTTGAGGTGCTACGGAAGCATTGGAGCCGGTTATGGAACTTCAGGGCGAGGTAAGTCTCCTGTCCAACTTTGTGAGGAAGAATTTACTCCGTATGTGTTATATCTATTATGTGCTACATGTTGTGGGAGCTACGCACGTATGAGGTAACAAGTGGTCGTGCGTATGCTAGAATTCCTTATTATGTCCGGGTAGACTTTGACTCAGCCATGCCTTAGTTGTACTATTTGAGTTATTCTTGTTTGTTTAATGCTTTAATTCGCATTGTGACCTAAGAGTAGACTCGCGTAGAGTAACAGACTCACTATATTAGAAATTTGATGAGCTATTTGATTAGCCGTGGAAATTGTGCTTCCCGTACAAATTTCTTCCCTGTTGCGCGCATTCATCGAAAAATTTCCTTAAAATTCATAACTTACACGTACATTCGTGAGTGGGGTCAAGGAACCATTAAAGCTTCTTATTCTAATGGTATCGGGCCGTTCACTTCGGCAGGATTATTGTAACACACTGTTATGGGATTGGGCCGTTCACCTCGGCAGAATTATTGTAACACACTGTTATGGGATCGGGCCATTCGCCTCGGTATGATATTGTAGCACACTCTTATAAGATCGGGCTGTTCACCTCAAAAGGATATTGTAACACACTCTTATGGGATCGGGTCGTTATCCTCGGCAGTATATTGTGACACACTCTTATAGGATCGGGCCGTTTGCCTTGGCAAGATTATTGTAACACACTCTTATGGAATCGGGCCGTTCGCCTCAACAGGATATTGTAACACACTCTTATGGGATCTGGCCGCTTGCCTCGGCAGGATATTGTAGCACACTCTTGTGGGATTGGGTCGTTCTCCTCGGCAATATCATGTATTATATTCTTATGGGATTGAGCCATTTGCCTCGGCATTTCTATAAAACATTCTTATGGGATCGGGCTGTTCACCATCTATGATTGAGTCACGTGATTGTGTGCCTATGTAGTTTCTGGTTATCGGTGCATTGGTGGATTAGTTATGACCAAGAGGTATTTTGGAAAAGGAATTTGACGTATATGTGTTTCATTGCACCTTATCGATTCATGTGCAGGTGTTGGGGATGACTCCGGATTTATGCTTCCTGTAGATGTGATGCGCAAGGAAAAGAATTGATCCGGTTGCTTCATTGGAAGTGTTCATGTGCTAGTAGAGCACTAGGGTTTGGTTACATATTCGAGAGGCGTGACTCTCACAATGGTCCTATTGGATTCAAGAATTAAAGTGCAGTGCTTAAATACTTTGGGTTCGTTATGTGGCTGAGGACTGGGCCTTGCAGCAGAGTGTGAAGAATACTTGGGAAATTTCTATGTTGTCATTGGGTCTACGGTGCAGTGTTAGAGGAATGGGAGAAACAACTTCAGATTCGTAAGAGATCTTTCTTTACAGGTGTATCAATTGAAAATATTATTGGGTGCATGAGGAGGGTATGAGATGGCTCGTAGATATGAAGACGAGGTAGTCTTGTGATTTAGGTCACTCGTGATGAGTGTTTTTGAGGTTTGTTATGTGTTCGAATGGAATTATTATTTCAAAGGCAAGTCAAAAGTAAATTGGGAGTAGTTGAGTTAGTTAGTAGTGGGTTGAATCAGCATGGTTGAGGGAAGGGTCGGTTCCTTCAGTGTGTTAAGGCTATACATGTGATTCGTGGCTGTACGTGCGGTCATGAAAACCACCGCAATTTGATTGATTTAGAGGTATTTGATTATGATGGCCGATGACCATTAATGTTCATATTTTACGACCTGGTGCGTAAGGTTGTGGGAGTATATCCCACGGGAAGATCGTATAAGTGCGACATGTTAGTCATTTGATTGCTAGAGATTGAAATCAGGTATGGGGATTTTGGTACTGTCGCCAATTGGAGATGTTATGTTGAGAGGTGCTTTATTCCTTTGGTTGTGGACTGTGAGAGTTTATTCTAGATTTGACAACTGCTCTCATGTGTCATGAATAGGGTCATTATGGATCCTTGAAAGGTTATTGGCCTAGTATGGGATGATCGGAATTGTCTTGAGGTTCGTTAGTAGATCTAATGTGAATGTACGCTCTACATCGGGTCGGATGTGTTCATTCAGCATAGCATTGCATATGGAGGAGTCTTCAGGTGTTGGATGTTTTTCCTGTCGTCAACTATTCTATGTAATTCTTTATTATGCCATGTGGGTTGTGAGACGGCTTGATTATTCGCACATGTGTTGTGATTCCGTGTAGCTTGTGGTGTTAAATGAGCAGGATGGCTCTCTAGATGCAAGTCATTTATTGCACCTTAGTCGTGCTTGAGTTTTTGTAGCACATGGCGCTATTCGTCTCCCCAAGGTTGTGTTTATGCACTTGGCATGTTTGTGATCGATATTCAGGTATTTCGTAAGTATGACCGTTATGGCTCGATGGGTATTTCCTTATTGATTGTTAAGTGTGGATTGGATGGCACGCCGCCACGAGTATGATGTTTGTATCGGGTTGTACACCGCAACGGTATCATATGTGGATCAGGTTGCACGCTGCAACAGTGAGAGGTTGAGTACGGTTCCCTATACTTATTTTGTGTGTCTTGTTTCTCATCTTTTAGAAAGGTTCATAGCACCTGTTGGCCATTTTATTCGTTACACGGTTTGTACAGTTCCTTGCCAGAGTGAATTCTTCCTTATTTGTCATATTCGAGTTGTAGCTTGTTGGGGCATTGATGACGTCATATGAGATGTTAGTCAGTGTTTGAGGTGGCTTATTTCCTGAGCACCTTGTGCTGGGTGAGACGAGGTTATTAGACCTGAAGTTAGTGCAATCGGATTTATGTAAGGTATATTAAGGAGAAAATGTGACTATTCAGTTCAGAATGAGGTAATGGATCTTGATAAGCTGAGAAACTTCATGAGTTATTGATTAGACGGGTGGTTATGAGTTCTTGCACATCTCTTTCATCGTTGCAGTATTGTGAGTGCCACGACCCAAAACCCACAATAGACCGTGATGGCGCCCAACGTTGCCGTTAGGCAAGCCAACGATGAACTACCAACTTAATTGTTCATTTTATTATTTTTGAAATCACAAATCTTATTAGATAAAGAGATTGATGCATCAAAAATCGTACATACGTGTGATTTAAGTAAAATATAAAATAGTAGTGCCTCAATGGTAAGCAAAATCATAAACAAATTCTAGAACACCCCCAAACTCAGTATCACAAGTGCATGAGCATCTACTAGGAAGTACAATAACAAAACATCATCTGTCTGGAATACAAGGAAAACATGATAAAGTAAATAATTTTGATGGAAACTCTGTGTGCTGCAAATCATGGCGTGGAATACAACTCACCATAACGTGTACCTAATAAGTATCTAGTCTAACCCCGAAGGGGTAGTGACGAGGGGTCGACATTGATACTCACTAGTGGTCTAGCAAATCAAATATACTAAAATAGGCAAATATGAAACATGGTAGGTAATAGTGAGTTCATATAAAGGCAAATAATACGGTCTACAGCTGAACAGTAAACACAAGAGTGGCCCGATCCCATAAGAGTGGTTTTATAGAAATGCCGAGGCCAACAGCCCGATCCCATAAGAGTGTAGTACTGTCGAAGGCGAACGACCCGATCCCATAAGAATATGATACCGCCGAGGCGAACGACCCGATACCATACGAGTGTGATACTGCCGAGGCGAATGGCCTGATCTCATAAGAATATGATACTGCCGAGGCGAATGGCCCGATCCCATAAGAGTGTGGTACTGCCGAGGCGAACGGTCCTATCCCATAAGAATATGATACTGCCGAGGCGAATGGCCCGATCCCATAAGAGTGTGTTACATGATACAGTCGAGGCGAACGGCCCAATCCCATAAGAGTATTTCATGAGGTTGCCGAGGCGACCGACCCGTATCCCATTAGAATATGAAGCTTTCACGAGTCTTTGACTCCACTCACGAATATAAGTGTGAGTTATGAGATTCAAGAAAACATTCTGATGGATACGCACAACGCGGAAGAAATCAGTAAGGGAAGTACAATTTCTATGGCTGAACAAGTATCTTGTCAAGTATCTAAAATAGCGAGTCCATTACTTTACGCGAGTCTAGTCTCAGGTCATGATGCAAATTAAAGCTATTGAACAGGCAAGAGTAAAGCAAGTAATACAATTAAAGCAACACGTGAGTCTAAGTCGGACGTAATCAGGAATTCTAGCATACGCACGGACACTCGTCACCTCATATGTGTGTATCTCCCATAACATGTATCACATAACAAATATAACACCTACGGGGTAATTTCCCCCTCACAAGGTTAGACAGGAGAATTACCTCGCTCCGAAATGCGATAACCAGCTTTAACGCCTTTCTAACACCTCAAACCGATGCCAAACGATCCGAAACTAATCACACAACGCGCAAACCAATCAAAATATATTCCAATACTCGTAATTTAACAATTAGAAATAAATTCCCAACTCCTCAAGAAAAGTCAACAAAGTCAACCTCCGGGCCCATGCGTCCGGATTTTGAAAATTATAAAAAATAATTATTACCCATAAATTATATAGTTTATATTCCGAAAATCATCCAATTTCGTCCATGAATTGACTCACAAATCAAGGATTTACCATCTCATAATTTGGGGCTCAAAATTCCAATTTCTACAATCCAAACACAGATAAAAATGATAACCAACAAACATAATCATGGAAAAACATCAAAATAAAGGTCTGATACTTACCACCTTGTTGAGACGAGAACAACGCCACGAAAATCACCTCAAACAAAGCTCTAGAACTCAAGATATGCTCAAAATACTAAATGCTCGGTCTGATCATTTAAAACACTGCCCAGATGATTTTTGTTCTTCGCCTTTGCGGGACACCTTCACGTTCGCGAAGAGCAATTTTTCGCATTGACCGGTCAACCCAAATTTTCTTCTTCGCGTTCGGACCTACCTCGCGTTTGTGAAGAACAAAGTGCACACCAGAAACCAATAATCTTTCCCGACATGGAAATGAGCATAACTCTCTCATACGACCTCGGTATTCGACGATTCTTGTTGCTATGGTTCCGTAATTATGATACGGATCTAATGGATCAATCCAATCACAAATCAAAGGTTGTCTTCTCAATATGGTACCCTATATGTCCAAAGAAATGACGTTGAAACATCAAATATGAGCGCGATACAACCCAAACACATCTGAAACACACCCAAGGCCCCCAGGACCCCGTCCAATTAGACAAACCAGTCCCAAAATATAACACGAACCTACTAGAGGCCTCAAATCATACCAAACAACATCAAAACCATGAATCGACGATCAAATCCTCCTTTTAAATTTCGCGAAACTTTACGTATAAATCACAATATGAACCTATTCCAAGGCTCAGAACCTCAAACGGACATCGATAACACCAAAGTCCACTTCAAACCAAACATAGGAAATTCTAAAACCTTCGAATTGCCAACTTTCCACAATAAGCGCCAAAATGCTCCAGGACCACCCGATTCTCAACTCGAACATACGCCCGAGTCTGAAATCATCATACGAACCTATTAGAACCTTCAAATCCTGATTCCGAGGTCGTTCATTCAAAAGTCAAACCTTGGTCAACTCTTCCAACTTAAAGCTTCCGAATTGAGAATTTTCCATCCGAATCAACTCCGAACTTCCCGAAATTGAATTCTGACCACGTGTACAAGTCATAGTACATTAAGTGAAGCTACTCATGGCCTCAAACTGCCGAATGACGCGCTAGAGCTCAAATCGAATGGTCGAGTTGTTACATTCTCCCCTACTTAAATATATGTTCATCCTCGAACGTGCCAAGAACTATTCTGGAGTTGTCCAAAATCACTGTTTGACACCTCGTGCAGCTACCCGCTCCACCACATCCCACGTGAGCACATTAGCTCGAGCCAGACTGAAGATCCTCCCTATAACCTTAGCTAACAAGCCTTAGAACCAAATTCCAACATCCGAAATTCTCCACGAGATCTGATTCCAACATGTGAACACCGTAACAATCTCAACCCATTGTACCAAATAAGATCCTGCACCCATGCTGAGATCAGACAATGCATCGCATAATTCGTATGTTCATGATAACATCCTTCGACTGCAATAGCTACAGATTCATGAACCATATGCCCATAGTATATCCCATAACACATATAAGCCCGGTCTCAACCTTCACCATATTGCAACAAGGAAAGTGATGTGCAGGAAATCATAACCACCCGTCAGATTAAAAACTCATGGAGTTTCTCCGCTCGGCAAAAACTATTACCTCATTCTGAACTGAATAGTGACATTATCTCTTTAATATACCTTACAAAAATCCGATCCCACTGATTTCAGGTCCAATAATCTCATCTCGCCCAATACAAGCTGCTCGGGAAATAAACCACCTCAAACACTGACTAAAATCCTATATGACGCCATCAATACGCCAACAAGGTACAACTCAAATATGACACATAAGGGAGAACGAACTCCGGCAAAGAACTAACCATCCCGCGTAATGAATAAAATGGCCAACAAATGCTATGAACCTTTCTCAGAGATGAGGAGGAACAAGACACACAAAAATAAGTATAGGTAACCGTACTCAACATCACTTTTGCGGCATGCAACCCGATCCACACATGATACCGTTGCAGTGTGCAACCCGATCCAAACATCATGCCCGTAGAGACATGCCACCCGATCCACACATAACAATCAACAAGGAGATACCCATTGAGCCAAAATGCTCATAACTATGGAATGCCCGAGCACGCCAAGTGCATAAATACGACCCTGGGGAGAAGAACAGCGCCATGCGCTACAAAAACTCAGCACGACTAAGTTGCAATAATGACAAGCAAGACTGGACCATAACACACGTGCGAATAAGCAAGCCGTCTCACAACCCACATGGTATAATAGAGTATTGCATAGGATTGCTGACGACAGGGATAACATCCAATGCCCGAAAACTCCTCCATAGGCAATGCTACGCTGAATGAACACATCCGATCTGATGTAAGGCATACATTCACATTAGACTACTAACGGACTTCAAGCCGATTCTGATCATCCATACTGGGCCAATAACCTTTTAAGGACCCACAATGACCCTATTCATGACACGTACGAGCAATCGTCAAATTCAAAATAACTCCCACAATCCGCAATCAAGAGAACAGAGCGCCTCTCAATCATAACCTCTCCCTTGGCGATAGTACCAAAATCTCCATACCTAATTTCAACTTCTAACAATCAAATGACTAACACGTCACACTTATACGATCTTCCCGTGGGCTATACTCCCACAACCTTCCGCACCGGTAGCAAAATCTGACCATCAATGCCTATCGACCATGCTATTTCTGTAATGCCAATTAAGAATCGACAAACCAATGCAGAATGCCTCTTCCACAGAACTCCGTCCTTAGGCGACATTAAGATAATTCCAGCTTACTCTGAACATCTGAATCCTTCCCCTGCTCCTCTGAACTCGTGATGTTCTTATCAAAATCAAACCGTAACCTTGATCATCGACTTCCAATCTCCATGGCGCTCACTGCACCTATCATGCTGCTATGCGAATTTCATCATAACCCCTGAACCACCAGTAGAATAACCACTTCGTTGGCTAGAACCCCTTTCACACAACTCATTTCAGAAAAACAATTGTAACACACAACCAAATTCCTATAACCGTAGAACCATGCTGATTCAAGCCATAACTAACTGACTCAACTTTCCCCCAATTTACTCTTGACTTTCCCTTAGAATGATAGTCCTATTCAAACACATAACGGACCTCAAACAACACTCATCCCCAGTGACCCAAATCATGCGACCACATTATCCCGATACCCATAAACCATCTCAAACCCTCCTCGTGCACTCCATTGTATCTACAACTAATACACCCGCTCTAAAAGACCTCCTACGAATCTGACCCGACGATAACATAGAAACTCCCCAAGCATTCTTCACACTCTGCTGCAAAACACAGTCCTCACCAAAGTAAAAATCTTTAAACACCTCACTTTAATTCTTGAACCCACTAGGCTATTGTTAAGAGTCACCCACTCCGACCTGATCCTGAGCACATAACCAATCACTGGTGCTCCGTTAGCAAAGGAACACTTCCAAAGAAGCAACCGGATGAATTCTTTTCCTTATACATCACATCCACTAAAATCATAAAACTAGAGTCATCCCAACACCTGCACATGAATCGATAAGGCGAGTGGTAGCACACATTCCTCAAGTTCTTTACCTAAAGTACCCCTGAGGTTTCCTTTCCTTAGTCATAATTAGTCTACCAATGCACCGACAACCAGAAACTGCACAGGCACACCACCACGTGACCCAATCGTAAATGGTGGGCTCCCCTGCTTAGCTTTATGCTACAACCACATAGATACAGACTCCACAACGACCTCTTCTGCCTAGTTACCACGATCTCACACTGTTTCTCGGCCGAAATTCTCATAAGTTCTTGTTGCACCAATCATAACACATCCTGAATTATCAGCCACTATCGCATGCTCAACCCCTTAACAGTTTACCATCTTCTTCAAGCGATCCAAGCTCACATCGCAGTACATGCATACCATGTTGGGCCAAAAGTAGAACTCTTCGTAGGAACCTCATCAAAATCACGCAATCGCTAACCTGCTCACATGAGATAGCACACCTGTGTAACCTCATATCGACCTCCTCCAACGTCATTATTACTGTTACATCCATCATGAAATCAACTAACCTCTCTGGGTCCACATCGGTCCGCCATTTGTAAGACTCCCTTCATTCCTTAACATCACCCGAAGGTCCAACTACGTGTTTGAAACTCAAAGCCGTATTTCACCCAAGACAGTGATTGAATACCTCACTTTTTCCTGCACTCAATCAATCCCTCCTCGTCACTTTCAAAATTCCTAAGCATAGAAACCACCTCAAATCATCTCCCTCGAACCATCAACACTAGAAAAGCCAACTCGATCCTAAAGTCGCAACACACAACCATCCTTACCTTCCTCGTAGATTCCATCTCACAGCACCAGCAAAGGCAACAACCAAAGATCGACATGCCGATGAGTCTCGATGCATTCAATCAAGGACGGAGTCACCATAATATTAGCAGGAATTCCATCAAATTTGGAGGTATAAAGTCTCGGCCGTAGGCAATACCAACACTGGGCTGAAATAACAGAATATTCCTTCACAAGGCGATGTTAATGGTCCGCCCACATTCATAGGGAAAGGCATCCTGTACCGCATCTGTAGCATCTTCACAACTCGTCGGCACCCAATCAATAACAAGCACTCCACACTGTATAAGAATGAGTAGTAAGGAAATGAAGGCATAAGATCCAATGGAATCAAATCGCACAACGAGGAATCAAGAAGGGAAGTACTCCTAACAACCTTGTAGCCTCTCGAAGATAAGTACAGACGTCTCTGTACCGATCCGCAAGACTCTACTAGACTTGCTCATGACTCGTGAGACCTAAGTGAGCCTAAAGCTTTAATAAAAGCTGCCACAACATAAAACACACTATAGGCCCTGATGGGCCCCAACGCTACCGTTAGGCAAGCCAACGGTGAACTACCAACTTAATTGTTCGTTTCACTATTTTTGAAATCATGAATCTTAGTAGATAGAGAGATCGATGCATAAAAAATCGTACATACGTATGATTTATGTAAAATATAAAGTAGAAGTGTCTCAACGGTAAGCAAAATCATAAGCAAATTCTAGAACACCCCAAACCCGATGTCACAAGTGCATGAGCATCTACTAGGAAGTACAATAACAAAACATCATTTGTCTGGAATACTAGGTAGACAAGATAAAGTAAATAATTTTGATGGAAACTCTGTGTGCTACAAATCGTGGCGTGGAATACAACTCACCATAGAGTCCCCTCAATAGCTGCGCCTCCGCGCCTAAGCGACCACCAAATGAACCTGTAAAATCCTGCATATTTAGTGCACAAGTGCAGCATGAGTACGCAAATCAACATGTACCTAGTAAGTATCTAGCCTAAATCCGAAGAGGTAGTGACGAGGGGTCGACATTGACACTTACTAGTGGTCCAGCAAATCAAATATAATAAAGTAGGAAAATATGAAACATGGTAGGTAAAAATGAGTACAGGTAAAAGCAAATAATACGGTCTACCGCGGAACAGTAAACACAAAGTCCTCAAACACAGGATACCTCTCACATGGAGTACGTAATGGTCAACACCAAATCAACGATCACATCTCAAGTTTGAAAAACTCATGAATATGCGGACTTCTTATTAAGTATTTCGCACGATTCTGCTGAGGCGAGCGGCCCGATCCCATAAGAGTGGTTCTATAGAAATATCGAGGCGAACGGCCCGATCCCATACAAATATGATACATGATACTGCCGAGGAAAATGACTCGATCCCATAAGAGTGTAGTACTACCGAGGCAAATGGCCTAATCCCATAAGAATATGATACTGCGAGGTGAACGACCCGATCCCATAAGAGTGTGGTACTGCTGAGGGGAACGGCCTGATCCCATAAGAATATGATACTGTTGAGGCGAAAAACCTGATCCCATAAGAGTGTGGTACTTCCAAGGCGAATGGCGCGATTCCATAAGAAAATGATATTGTCGAGGCGAACGACCTGATCCTATGAGAGTGTGTTGCATGATACCGCCGAGGCGAACAACCCGATCCCATAAGAGTATGAATTTCATGAAGTGGCCGAGGCAAACGGCCCAATCCCATTAGAATATGAAGCTTTTTTACGGGTCTTTGACTCCACTTATGAATATACGTGTGAGTTATGAAATTCAAGAAAACTTTCTGATGGATATGCACAACGCGGAAGAAATCAGTAAGGGAAATACAATTTCTACGGCTGAAGAAGTAGCTTGTCAATTGTCCAAAATAGCGAGTCCATTACTTTATGCGAGTCTACTCTCAGGTCATAATGCGAACGAAAGAAATTGAACATGCAAGAATAACACAAATAATACAATTAAAGAATAGCGTGAGTCTAAGTCTACCCGGACATAATCAGAAAGTCTAGCATACGCACGGACACTTGTCACCTCATACGTGCATAGCTCGCACAATATGTATCACATAATAAAAATAACACCTACGGAGTAATTTCCTCCTCACAAGGTTAGACAGGAGACCTACCTTGCCCAGAAATCCGATAACCGGCTTCAATGCCTTTCTAACACCTCAAACCAATGCCAAACGATCCGAAACTAATCAAGCAACGTGCAAACCAATCAAAATATTATCCAATACACGTAATTTAACAATTAGAAAAAAATTCTCAACTCCTCAAGAAAAGTCAACAAAGTCAACCCTCGGGCCTATGCGTCCAGATTTGAAAAATTATCGAAAATAATTATTACCCATAACTTATATAGTTTATATTCTGAAAATCATCCAATTTCGTCCATTAATTGACTCTCAGATCAAGGATTTACCATCTCATAACTTGGGGCTCAAACCCCTAGTTTCCGCAATCCAAACATGGATAAAAATAATAACCAACAAAAATAATCATGAAAAACATCAAAATAAAGGTCAGACATTTACCCCTTTGTTGAGATGAGAACAACTCCATGAAAATCACCTCAAACAGAGCTCTAGAACCCAAGATATGCTCAAAATACTAAAATGCTCAGTCTATCCATTTAAAACACTGTCCAAGCGATTTTTGTTCTTCGCCTTCACGGGACACCTTCATGTTTGCAAAGAGAATTTTTTTATGTTGACTAGCCAACCCAAATTTCCTTCTTCTCATTCATTCGTGGGACCTCCCTCGCGTTCGCAAATAACAAAGTGCACACCAGAAACCAGTAATCTTTCCCGACACGAAAATGAGCATAACTCTCTCATACAACCTCGGAATTCGATGATTCTTGTTGCTACGGTTGCGTAATTATGATACAGATCTAATGGATCAATCCAATCACACATCAAATAAGAGTTAGATACAAATAAGAGTGCGATACAACCCAAACATATCCGAAACACACCCGAGGGCCCCGAGACACCGTCCAATTACACAAACCAGTCCTTAATCATAATACGAACATACTAAAGGCCTCAAATAATGTCAAACAATATGAAACCATGAATCGACGGTCAAATCCTCATTTTAACTTTCAAACATTCAAATTTCGACAAACGCGTCCGAATTACACTTAAACATTCCGGAATAACGCCAAACTTTACAAACAAGTCCTAAATCATGATACGAACATATTCCAAGGCTTAAAACACCAAATGGAAATTGATATCACCAAAGTACACTTCAAACCAAACTTATGAAATTCTAAAACCTTTGAATTGCCAACTTTCTACAATAAGCGTCGACATGCTCCCGGACCACCTGATACTCAACTCGAACATACGTCCAAGTCCAAAATCATCATAAAAACCTATTGAAACCTTAAAATCTCTATTCCGATGCCTTTTACTCAAAAGTCAAACCTTGGTCAACTCTTCCAACTTAAAGATTGCGAATCAAAAATTTATCGTCCGAATCAACTCTGAACTTCCCAAAATTATATTCTGACCACGCGTATAAGTCATAGAACATTTATTAAAGCTATTTAATGCCTCAAACCGTCGAACAATGCCCTAGAGCTCACTACGATTGTTTTGGTCGTTACAATGAGGGTTAAGATCGGGCTTATATGTG
Source organism: Nicotiana obtusifolia (assembly GCA_002018475.1). NCBI lineage: Eukaryota > Viridiplantae > Streptophyta > Magnoliopsida > Solanales > Solanaceae > Nicotiana > Nicotiana obtusifolia. The sequence continues at coordinate 99,642 of MCJB01022836.1, read as the reverse complement.
TTATGAGTTATATTACGGGCATTAGCTTCGTGAATGTACAATTATTGTGGTTTAAGGATGTTATTATAGACATACGAATTGTGCGGGGCATTTTGTGACCTCAGCACGGGTGCATGATCATATTTGGTATAGTGGGTGAGATTGTTACAGTGTTCGTATATTGGAATCAGGTCTCGTGGAGAATTTTGGATGTTGGAATTTGGTTTTTAGGCTTGTTGGCCAAGGTAAAAAGGAGGATCTTTATTCTTGCTCGAGCTAGTGTGTTCACGTGGGTTGTGGTGGCATGGATAGGTGCACGAGGTGTTAAACAATGATCTTGGCCGACTCTGAAATGGTTCTTGGCACGTTTGAGGATGAACGCATGTTTAAGTGGGGGAGAATTTAATGACTCGATAGGTCATTTTGAGCTCTAGCACGTCGTTTGACGGTTTGAGGCCTTTACTAGTTTCACTTTAGGTATTATGACTTGTACGTGTGGTAGGAATTGAATTTTGGAAGTTCGGAGTTGATTCGGAAGGAAATTCTCAATTCGGAAGCTTTAAGGTGGAAGAGTTAACTAAGGTTGACTTTTAAGTAAACGACCTCGAAATCGGGATTTGAAGGTTTCAATAGGTTTGTACGATGATTTCGGACTTGAGCGTATGTTCAGGTTGAGTATTGGGTAGTCCGGGAGCATTTCCGTGCTTACTTTGGAAAGTTGGCATTTTGAAAGTTTGAGAAATTCCTAAGTTTGACTTGAAGTGGACTTTGGTTTTATCAATGTCCGTTTGGGATTCCAAGCCTTGGAATAGGTTCGTATGGTATATTACGACTTGTGCGTAAAGTTTGACGTCATTCCGAAAAGATTAAGTATGGTTCAGACGCGTTCGACGAAGTTTGAAAGTTTAAAGAAAGGTTTCGATTGTCAATTTGTAGTGATGTTCTTTGGTATGATTTGAGGCCTCGAGCAGGTTCGTGTTATGTTTTGACACTGGTTGTTGTGATTGGACGGGGTCCCGGGGGCCTCGGGTGTGATTCGAAGTGGTTTTAGACCATTTTTCCTTGTTTTGCAACTGCTGGTGCTGTTGTCTGGTTTTGTGCTTTGCAAACGCGAGTCTCACACATTCGCAAAGAGGATTTTTTTGGGCTGATAGGAATCGCTCATTGCGAACGCAACACAGGGGTCGCGAACGCAGAGAAGAGGCGAGGTAGCCTACACAAATGCTACTTGGAGGTTTGTGCTATGTGATCGCGACTTTGGAACCGCGATCGCGGGGGAGGAATGATGGGCCGGAAATTGTGGAATTTGGAAGAAAACCTAGAATTTGGTATTTTTGGGTTTTGGCCATGAAATTGGACATGAAATTGGGAATAAATTATATGTTTGAGTTCGTGATGTTATGGGTTATATTTATCTTCGAAAACTTTTGGAATCGGGGCATGTGGGCCCTAGGGTTAACTTTGTTGACTATTTGAGTGGAGTTGAGAATTATTATAAATTGATTAATTATGAGTGTTGGAGTACATTTTTATTGGGTTTTATGATTGTTTGATTAGTTTCAGATTGATGAGCATTGATTTGAGGTGCTAGAGAGGCGTGGCGCTGGTTATGGAACATCGGGGTGAGGTAAGACTCTTATCTAACTTTATGAGGAGGAATTTATCCCATATGTGTTTATCTACTATGTGCTACATGTTGTAGGAGCTATGACGAGTGTCCGTGTGTATGCTAGAATTTTTGATTATGTCCGGGAAGACATAGACTCACACCATGCCTTATTTATACTATTTGAGTTATTCTTGTTTGCTTAATGCCTTGATTCGCATTATGACCTGAGACTAGACTCGCGTAAAGTAACGAACTCGCTATATTAGAACTTTGATGAGCTACTTGATTAGCCATGGAAATTTTGCTTCCCATACAAATTTCTTTCGCGCTGCGTCTATTCATCGAAACGTTTCCTTAAAATTTCATAACTCACACATACATTCATGAGTGGGGTCAAGGACTCATTAAAACTTCTTATATCAAGCCGTTCGCCTCGGCAGGATTGTTGTAACACACTCTTATGGGATCGGGTTGTTCGCCTCGGCAGGATATTGTTATACACTCTTATGGGATCGGGCCATTCGCCTCGGCAGGATTATTATAACACACTTTTATGGGATCGGGCCATTCGCCTCAGCAGGATATTGTAACACACTCTTATGGGATCGGGCCTTTCGCCTCGGCAGGATATTATACCACACTCTTATGGGATTGGGTTGTTTGCCTCGGCAGGATGGTTGTTGCACACTCTTATGGGATCGGGTCGTTCTCCTCGGCAGGATATTGTAACACACTCTTATCGGATCAGGCCGTTCGCCTCGTCGGTATCATGTATCATATTCTTATGGAATGGGGCCGTTCCCCTCAGCATTTTTATAAAATACTCTTATAGGATCAGGCTGTTCGCCTCGGCAGTATCATGTATCACGCTCCTATAGGATTGGGCCATTTGTCTCGGCAACTTCATGAATTACTCTTATGGGATCAGGCCGTTCGCCTCGGCAGAATCATGCATAATATTTGACAAGAAGCCATTATATTTGTGAGTTTTCCTGATTTGAGTTATCCTATCTAGTAGGGACCATATTATATATATACTACATTTGAGGAGGTAACGAATGTTTGAGGGCTTGTGTTTACTGTTTAGAGGATGTTTGTATCATGTACCTATATTTGTTTTCACTGTTTAATTAACATGCTTCATACTTGTTTACTTTCAACTGCACTTGACTTATTGGACCACTAGTAAATGTCGATGTCGACCCCTCGTCACTACTTCTCCGGGGTTAGGCTAGATACTTACTGGGTATGCGTTGATTTATGTACTCATGCTATACTTCTGCACTTATTGTGTAGGTATATATTTCTGGTGGTGTTTTGGGCGCAAAGTCGAAGCTATTGAGGGGACTTCACGGTGAGCTGCATCCCATTTCACGATCCGCAACATACAGAGTCTCCATCATAGTTATTTACATTATCCCGCCTATCTTGTATTCCAAACAAATGTTGTATTATTATCGTACTTCCTAATAGATGCTCATGCACTTGTGATATCGGGTTTTAGGGTGTTATAGAATTTGTGTACAATTGCTTTATATTGACACATTTTTATTTTATATTTCATTAAATTGTACATACCTACTATTTTTCATGCATTGATCTCTCTATCTAACAAGATTCATGATTTCAAAAATAATAAAAATAAATAATTAGGCTGATAGTTCACTGTTCGCTTGCCTAACAGCGATGTTAGGCGCCATCACGACCTATTATGGATTTTGGATCGTGAAGGTAAATATGTATATGTATATTTTTTTCTTCTTCTTATCTTTATGCGTATTTTTTTCATAATTATTTAAAAAATTAACTTTTCCGAACGATCAATTTCCTCGACTGCCTTTTTGAGCGATTAAAGTCGAACAAAAAATATAAAAAAATTGAAAAATCTAAAAATATATCTTTTAGATTATTTTTTTTAGATAGTGTAACAATTCTCCCTTGATTTTTCATTGTGACAGGTTCTTTTCCAAGGGTTTCTGATTGAATCGAGTGTAGTTAGTTTTTTTAGGAATAAAAGAGTCTTGTATTATTGTGCTAATTGGAGGGTATTTTCTTGACTTTGTTGTTCCTCGAGAACGATAAGTGCCTTAGTGTGACGCTTAAGCTCAGTTCATGACCCGTGTATAAGTGCCTTAAGTTGTTTGATTTTGACTTGGCTTAACTGCTTGGACTAGAGAGTCGGGATACATCCGATCCTAAGTAAGTTATGTGCCAATGTATAAATGAGGTTATCGTTGATATTCTGTGCATGTTAGTTGATGTCTAGAACTTTCCCCCTGTGCTTGCAAAGCACAATAACAATATTATTTCGGTCTAGGAAGTGATAGAGGCATTTTTTGTTGAGCCATATATATACTTATTACTGTAATGACCCGACCGGTCGTTTTGAGTAGTTTAGCCATGTTCCCTTATTTATTGTCTCCTCTATGTTATATTGTGATTATGTGTCTTGCCGGGGTGGTTGGTTTTGGTTTCGAGTGAGTTTCGGAATGAAATGGGACACTTAGTCCCTAAGTTGGAAGCTTAAGTTGAAAGAGTTGACTGGAGTTTGAATATTGTGTAGACGACTTTGGAATGGAGTTTTGACGGTTCTGATAGCTTCGAATGGGTAATTTTGGACTAAGGAGCATGTTCGGATATGGATTTGGTGGTCCATAAGTCATTTTGGCTTAAATGGGCGAAAGTTAGAAAGTTGAAGGTTTGGAAAGTTAAGAAGTTTGGTGGGGAGTTGAATTTATTGATATTGGGGTCGGATTCCGATTCCTGAAGTTGAAATAGGTTCGTTAAGTCATTTTTGACTTGTGTGCAAAATTTGAGGTCAATCAGAGTTGGTTTGGTATGAATCGGCGTTAGTTTTGGAAGTAAGATGTTCATGGTTTCAATAGGCTTCATTGGGTTGCAATTCGTAGAATTGATGTTGCTTGATGTGATATTTGTCCTTGAGTAGGTCCATTATGTGTTTTATAACTTGTTGGTATATTCGGATGAAGTCCTAGAGGCCCGGGGTGTGAATCGGATAGAAATCAGGATAATTTTGGACTTAATTGATTGCTGAAGATGTTGTTTTTCTGGTGTCATCTTACCTGCGGTGGGATTGACTGTAGGTGCGGACTCGTAGGTGCGAGGGAGTCACTGTAGAAGCAGAAAGGGCCAGCCAGGCGAAGACCGTAGATGTGGAGTTTGGCGCGTAGATGCGCACCCACAGAAGTGAATTGGGCAACACAAGTGCGGAGTTTGGACATTTGGCTATGGACCGCAGGTGCGGGGGTGAGCCGCAGAAGTGAGCTCGCAGGAGCGGTCGTTCCTGTACAAAAGCGGAACTGGAGAAGTTGGTGACCGTAGAAGCGACATTTCAGGGGCTTAAGTAGGGACTGCACCTGCTATGGAAATTCGGCAAGTGCAGAGCCGCAGATGCGACTGAGGGCTCACAGAAACGAGATCATTGGGCAGAAAAGGGTGAGTTTGAGGGTTTTTATTTCATTCTTCATCTTTTGACTTGGAGAGCTCGATTTTGTGGTGATTTTGAGAGGGATTTTCAAGGAATTGATCGGGGTAAGTGATTCTAACTTGGATTTGATTATTTTACATGATCTTATCATTGTTTTTACCATTTAATTAGTGCTTTGGGTTAGAAAAATTGGGGGAAATTGTGAGAACTTCATAAGCTACATTTGAGGATTTGAATGGCGATTTAAGGTCATATTTGAACAATTTTAGTATGGCTGGACTCGTTATAGAATGCGTGTTCGGATTTTGTAAGTTTGATCGGGTTCTGAGACGCGATCCCAAGGTTGACCTTTTGAGTTGGATTTTTGATTTTCTTTAAAGATTGCAACTTTGTTAATCAAAATAGTTTCAGATGGTTTGCATTTATGGTATAGAGTTATTTTGGCAAGATTCGAGCCATTCGGAGTTGGATAATCGCGGAAAAGGCTTACTAATAGATTGAGTTAACGTGTTTTGAGGTAAGTGTCTTGCCTAACTTTGTGTGGGGAATTACTCCTTAGGATTGGTGTTATTTCGTATTAATTGTGGTACGTGAAGGCCGTGTATGCAAGGTAACGAGTGGGTACACGGCTAAATATGGTAATTGACTGGTTAAAGTTATGTAGATTCTTTTCATGCCTTTAATTGAATTGTCATAACATGTTATTTTCATCATCGTTAATCCATCCTTGCGTGATTTACTTGACATTGTAAATATTTGTCTCATCTCTTACTTGTTATTTGCCTTTTATAGGCTTAGTTGAAGTTATTGTTCTCTCATTTTCTTGTTAATTATTTAATTGTTGAGTTACCTTACTTGAAGTTGTTATTTCTTGGTATATCATATTGTTGAATTATGGTGTTGAAGTTATAAAGGCCGTGATTCACATTGAGGCAAAATTGTAAATTATTGAAATGCCATTCTTATTGAGATATTCACTTTTACTTGCTATTGTTGAGATCTTGTACATTTTGTGGTTGAGCCATGGGCTATTTATTATGGAAGCATTATTGTTGTTGACTTCTTTGGCAAATTGTGATTTTGGGAACTTGAGGAGCGATTTGTGATATGTTGTGATATTGATACGCATGCGGCGGTATAAAGATTGGGGTTGATACACATGCATTGAGATAAGGTGGGCTTGATACGTGTGTTTCTAGTAGGGGAACTACTTGAAGCCATACGGTGTGATAATGTTGGCTAAAATGCGGGTAAAAATTTTGAGAAAATAATTTTCAAAACTAAATGCAAGACTCCCGCGGTGGTATTAGGAAAGGCTGTGATTTGATTTGTGAAATGAAACTACGAGGCGATACCTGTGATTCTTGTTGATACCTTTCATTTACATTACTTGTGTTTTGTTTGCATCGTTTCCTTGGCATTTTTATTATGTGTTGTTTTCCGTGATGTCTTTATTTCCTTAATTTTAGTGTAGCTATTCTTGTTATATTTATTCATTGTATCATTTCCAGTGTTTCCATTGTTATACTATACTATACCTGTTCAATTTCTTTATTTATTCCAGTAGGTGTCTTGACCTGACCTCGTCAATACTCTACTGAGGTTAGGCTTGATACTTACTAGATACCGTTATGGTGTACTTCTACCACACTTCTGTACATCTTTTTGTGCAGATCCAGGTACTTCATACCAGGCTAAGCATCTGTGTGTTGAGTTCGGATCGGAGACTTCAAGGTATACCTGCTGGCATTCGCAGGCCTCGGAGTCACCCTCTATCTAATATCTATTTCATTCTCCTTTTATAGATACTGTTGTATAGGGATGTTTTAGTATACTCGTGTATAGCTTATTACTCGGTATCGCTAGATTTTGGGTGTTATGTTCACTTGTATTGCAGAGTCCTTTGTGATAGCTATGGGTTTAAATTGGAAGTTTTATTACTATTTCCGTTAAATTCTTCACGTATGTTAGTCTTACCTAGTCTTAGAGACTAGGTGCAATCACAATATCCTACGGAGGGAGATTGGGGTCGTGATAATTACCCACCTAATTGTATGTATCTTAGTTAGCACCTTTGAGTATGTACTCCTATTTTCTTTGGCAACCATACTACAAGCCTGACTCATTTGTTTGAATTTACCATCTATTTGAACCTTTTACCTTTCGCGAGCACTTGATTATTATGAGCTTGTTAAAAGCTAAGCGAAGGTATGATTGGATTTTTGGAGAGGGACTAGTAAAAAAGAAGAAAGGTGAATTGTTTGAAATCAACTGTAAGATCCACTTTTAGGGAATTAGAAAAGAAAAAAAAGGAGAGAATTTCATGAAAGAAAAAAAAATCAGAAGATAAGAAAAAGAATCTTGTGTTTTTATGTGTTTGTTGGAAAAAAAATATTCCTTGCTAGTGGTAGCTTTTGTTATATTTGTGCTTAAAGAAATTGGGAGTTGGGTGCTATTATGCTGTGAAGGTTGGAGTTTGGTTCAACACAAGTGTGATATTTAAATTATTAATGTATATGTATTAAAGTGCTTAGGAGGTGTAGTCACTATATCCAAATGTATCATAATCGTCTTGCGGCCTACATCACAACCAAATTAAGTTCTACTTGATCCTTGGCTGAATGAGCTCAAATTAGTAGAGTATTACACTATGGTCAAGCCTATGATACGTCTTTTGTGGCACATGAATTTTATTCTGAGAGTGAGCGAATTCTTTCTATCTAAGTTCCTAATTGTTCTTGAACTTTATTGTGTGTGGAACTACTCTCTATTGTTTGTGTGAGGGCATATGATTTGCAAAGGAAAGGTAATTACTTTGGCCTCTGTGTTAGAGTAAGTGAGAAGGTTTTGAAAAATATGTGGTGCTTTTGAGTCGAGTCTTAAGGCTAGGAGGTTATGGTATGATGCTTAGTCTGTTTTAAATATTCTTCACATAGATGAGTTAGGAGAGTTGCTTGATAAGGTCATCCCTATTTAAAGTATTATTTGTATTGCTCAAGAACGAGCAATGGTCTAAGAGTAGTGCGTTGATAGTAGGTTAGAAAGATAATTTTTTTTGGCTACTGTGCACTTATTATTTGCTATACTTTAATAGTGTTTGAGTTAAAGATGAACAATTTATACTCATTAAATATTTTCTGTTGTGTAAGTTGTGATTCCGAACTAAGAGATATTTTTGAATCTAAAATAAATAAAAAAACTTTGAAGCCAAAATAAAGGTTAAAAATTAAGTCGAAATCGAGTAGAGGGGTCGAGGACCAAGTAAGTATGTGAAAAAGCAAAGAAGACGCTCGAGGCCCGTAAACTGGCCTATCACGGTGTGGAAAATGACACTATGTAGTTTATCAAACTTTCATAAGTTGAAGTGTCTGAACTTGGCCACTATTACCACGTGAGTGATTAGGAGTTAGGCCAAAAATTCCCCCAGATAATAGTTTTGCCAATCTTTCTAAAGAGTCCCACGTAGATGCGCTAATGGTTTTTTCGCCTTGTTATCCCAGTTCACCTTAGAGAGGGTAGTTTGGTCCAAGGACAATCTTATATGGTATAAATACATTGTAAACATATTTTTAAAGGGGGAGTCGACCAAGGAAAGTTTTAGAGAGCTATCACGGCTTGAACATATAAGATTTCATCAATTCTCTTGTCAACAATTGATGCAATACGAGAGTTTGTATCATAAAGTTGTCTTTTATGTTTTCTATGTTCTTAAACTTTTTTATGGTGACTTTCTCCATATCTATGGAGTAGTTCTTCCCTAAGGTTTTGACGAATATGGTATTTTGAGTGTTTTTTATAGATTTAACTCTAGTTTAATTGTTTGAATACATTTATGGAGCTTTGAATTGATTGTAGAATTATTCGCCAATTTATTTAATCGAAAGAGGAGTATTTTGGTGATTAAATTTGCATTATTTGGTTTTGTTTAATTTAGTCATTCTTCTAAGTAATTGAGAGAGCTTTTTGGATTATTGATTAAACCAAGTTAAAAGAATATTTAAGAGACGTTTTCCTTGAGACTAGTCCATTAACGTGTTCTTGTATATCTTCACAGTACTTCATATTAGTTTATTTTGTAGAGTTCAGATTTAATCGAGAGAGGAATCTTGAGCTTACGTTTAAGCTAATTATTGAGTGAATTCGTTAGAATCATTAGAACATTATAAGTGAATTCAACCAGAGTTACACCTATCCTGTCGCGACCCTTATTTTTCATATTGCTTACAATCCGATTTAGTTCAACTCTCACTCTTTCTGATCGATTTCAATTAGTCATAATCTTACTTAGTAGTAAGTTGTTGTTAGTAATTATTTCAAATCAAGTGTTAATCATCCTGAATAGCAGAAAACTATAAGTTATTTGAACATGGTTTAAATTCAATTCCTGTGGAGACGATAATTTCCTATACTATCTTTGGCTAGTGAATATCAATTTTGGTTTAATTGGTTACTTTAAATTCATCCTTCATATATCTGGTAAGGTGGTTGGCATAAATCAAGCGGCACCTTGGCCATCGCAAAGTTTGAAGCATCTCTATACATTAGTCTACTCACATTGACAGTAATACTCGTCATAAGGGCATAGGTCGTAGGCATAAAACAAGTGGAACCTTGGCCATCGCAAAGTTGGAAGCTTCTCCAAGCATAAGTCTACCCACATCAATCGTTATACTCATCATGAGGGCATAGGTCAACAACACTCCATGTATGAGGCACAAAAGTGAAGTGCTTGCATGACAAGGTCCTATTGCAGAAGAAGTTCAGATAAATTCTAGCCTTTTTGAGTGTCACGATTCCAATTTTCTCCGTAGAATATTATGACGGCACTTAATCTCTAATACTAGAAAAGCCTAACAAGTATGCGGAATAATTGAAATAATAATCTAAAGGCTCAAAACTCCAGCAACTATATAAAGTAAAAACCGCAACTCAAAATATATATAACTCCCGAAATCCGGTAGATATAAGTCAAGCGTTAGATACAATGTTGCAGATATTCTAAACATCACTCTCTATCAAAATATAAAGAAACAAGAAACGAAAGACGGGATAGAAGGGGACTCTGAGGCATGCAGACGTTGGCAGATGTACCTTGAAGTCTCCAAGCAGCAGCACCACACTCTAATATCGAGGTTGATAGGATGCACCTGGATCTGCACAAAAATATATGAAGAAGCATAGTATGAGTACACCACAACGGTACCAATAAGTTTCAAGCCTAACCTCGGTAGAGTAGTGACGAGGCCAGGTCAGGGCCCTATTAGGACTAATAAGAAACAAAGCAGAAGATATAATGATATGATAAAGTGACAGGGAAGTGTAACAATAGAAATTTACGAAAGGTAACAACACGGAATCAAGAAGACAAATACAACACGTAAGAAAGCAAGAACCTTACAAGTTAAGGAACAACACGGAATCAAGAAGACAAATACAACACGTAAGAAAGCAAGAACCTTACAAGTTAAGGAACAACACGGAATCAAGAAGACAAATACTACACGTAAGAAATAAAGAACCTTACATGTTAAGGAACAACAACAACAACAACAACAACAACAACGACAACAACAACAAACAATACAGCAAGTAGAGGAAATCAACAGGGGCACTCCTGAGGTACTGCCTCGTAGTCCCAAAAGTAAATATCTCACAATTGTTCCTTATAATAACAACTGCATAGCAAAAACCTAGTGCTGCAATAACAATCCGCACGGTAGAAACCTCGCGCCACAATAACACGACAGAAACCTCGTGTCACAATAACAATCCGCACAGTAGAAATCTCGTGCCACAATGACAATCCACACTGTAGAAACCTCATGCCACAACCAAACAATCACCTCAATAATAATCACGAAATCCAAAACATAACAAATGAAACAATTATATTTCAAGCAAAGTATTCCATAGTTAAATACGGAATCAAGGAAGCAGGTAATTCAACTAAGCATGTTGTACAAATTTCAAATAAAAGATAAAACACGTAGGCATATGAAATTAGGCTAAACATGATGACTACAAATGCTAGAGTAACTCAATTAAGGAAATAAAAAAGAAACTACTAGCAAAAAGGGCATTTTCAATATTTAGCCCGAGCCGCACTTGTCGTCCCGCGTACAGGGCCTTCACATATCATAAATTACCATAACAGTACCAAATCCTAAGGGGGATTTTTCCACACAACCTTGCTCAATCATTCAATAAGAAGGCCTTTCCCATGATTTTCTGACTCCAAACTGCTCAAATCTAGCCAAAAATAATTACATGCTATAAATATAACAATAGGAACCTAATCTAAATAATGAAATTATGATTTTAGCAAAAATTAGAAAAATCGCTCCAAAAAGTCAACCAGGACCCACGTCTCGGAACCTGACCAAATTTAAAATAATCAAATACCCACTCGATATCGAGTCCAACCATACAAGAATTATCCAAATCCAACCTCATTTAGCCTTTCAAAATCCAAAAAAACGGTCTAAGAACTGTTATAATTTTTTCTGAATTTGTCCACCCCAAATCTCTTATTAGATGAAGAAATTGAAGATAGATTAGTGGTAATTAATCAAAAACGAGTTAGGAACTCTTACCCCAACAATCCCTCTGAAATCCCCCAAAATATCGCCTGAATCTGAGCTCTCAAGTCCAAATGGTGAAAAATGACATAAACCCTCGATTTTGGAATTTTAATTGCTGCCCAGTTAAATCCTTCTTCGCAAACGCAGAAATTACCTCACGTTCGCGAAGCTCAAAAATGTTACTGCCCAAATTCCTCTTATGCGAACGCGAGGGTCCACTCGCGAACGCGATGACTAGTGATCCCAGGCCCCCGTGAACGCGGAATCTCACTCGCGAACGCGTAGGGAAACGCGTGAGGTCCACCCAGCTGTTTCTCTTCTTCGCGAACAGGTGACCCAGTACGCGATCGCATAACACCAAGACCTGACCCCTTCACGAACGCGTGGCCATCTTCGCGAATGGAAAGGGTAAATTTCCAGCCATCTCTGAAGACTCTATGCGAACGCGGGAACACCTTCGCGAGCGCGTAGAAGAAAACCAGAAGCACCAGATTTCAGAAATCACAATATTCCAAAATGCGCCGGACATGGTCCAAATCACACTCGAGGCCCCCGGGACCTCAACCAATTATACGAACAGGTGCTGAAACATCGAACAAATTTAGTCGAGCCTTCAAATCATATCAAACAATGCTAGAATTACGAATTGCGCATCGCTTCAAGCCTAATGAACTTTTGAACTCCTAACTTCATCATTCGATGTCGAACCCTATCAAATCAAATTTGATTGACCTCAAATTGTGCATACAGGTCACATTTGACATTACAGAGCTACTCTAACTTCCGGAATCAAAATTCGTCCCTGATATCAAAAAGTCCACTCCCGGTCAAACTTTCCAAAAATCTTTCAACTTTCCAACTTTTCCAATTAACGCCGAAATGACCTACAGACCTCCAAATTAACACCCGAATGCGCTCCTCTGACAAAATCATCATACAAAGCTATTGGAACTAATGAAACTTCATTCCATAGTCGTTTTCACACAAGTCAAACTACGGATAACTCCTACGACTTAGACTTCCATTTAGGGACTATGTGCCCCTTTTCACTTTGAAACTCTCCCGAACCTGACACCAAGCATCCCGGCTAGTCAAGTAACCTGAAAATGAAACAGAGGGAGCAATAAATAAAGGATCTGGGCTTATACTCTCAAAACGACTGGCCGGGTCATTACATTTAGATACCTATATGCTGTTGACTCCTCCACTCACATAGAACCACTTGGGTTCTAGCATAGAGAGACTGCTTTTTCCAATTCAAATCAACATCTGGATTCGGGAGTCTGAAAAAATTATTGAAGTACACTGGAGTCGCGTCGATGTCAACCCCTTTCACCTTGGACACCCCCCTCTCCTCATCAATCAAATTTGAATACAGTCCTTGAATTGTTGGCAGATCTTAGATGAATCATATTATGGACCCCACTAGCAGGTCTCCACTTATCCATCCAAATCGCCTTGTACTTCTTCTTCGTCTTCTCAACATCAATTGGTCGCTCTGGCATGTATTTCTTCTTTTTGACCATTTCGAAGACAGCCTTCACTTTGTCATTGGAAAAACATAGTGGCGGAGGAACCTTTTGCTTCTTGGCTTGTTGTTGTGCAGCCGCTTTTGTCTCCAGACTCTTTAGTTAGGACGTGCGGCGACCGCTGATTCTTTTTAGGATTGGAGTTAGACATGATCAGTCTATCTGTCAGTTACATTTTCCACATTTCTAGGGCAATGATTAAGGACTTTTAAGGGCAAAAATTGTTCTTCTGTTCCAAATATTGCAACTTAGCTTGAGATGCTGATTGTGTTATCCTCATTTATCTGAGATATCAACGTTTTTAAACAAATGTGGTTATAAAATTTCTAATCTTAGAATAGTTATGCATGTCAAATCCTTAATGCGGAGTCTGAAGCTCTTAAAAGGAAAATGTACTAGTCAATACTTCTTTCAACAGCTTCTTTGGTTGATTCAACTGTGGGTCGGTTCGGTAGAAACCAGTGCATTGAAGTCGAACTATATATGTACGTGAGGAAGCAAAAGTATAGATAGGGGTGTGTCTGGTACAAAAGGCCATATTTATAAACATTCTGAAAGGTGACTTATATTTGGAATTCTTTTTCTAGCGTTTGGTTGGAGAGAAAAATATTTTCTGAAAAAAATTATTTTGTAAAGATTGATTGCAATATTAGAAAATCAAGTGGTATTTTAATGAGCTTTTTGAGTATTGAAGATTGATAATAATATCTAAGTGTTGGCTAAAGTTATGAAATAAAGTTAATAGTTGAAAGAATTGTGTAGGAAAATGACTTTTATCAAAAGGTGAGAGAAGTCATTTTACTCCTCTTGGTGAAAATGTTTCCTTGAGAAATTATTTTTGACAATCAAACACCAGAAAATAAGTCATTTTCTCAATATCATTATCCAGAAAACATTCTCCGTCATACTTCTAAATTATAGACCCGTGATAATAACTAAGGATCCACCAAACAGTATGGAGAATCAGGTTCTCTATCAGTTTTCACAGTAAACAACAGTAAATAAATAACACACAATATTTATATGAAAAACACCCAGCTCACAGGATTGAAAACCACGACCTAATTAGTAGGATTTCAACTTTACTTACTGAACAAACTTCAGATTATAACCTATTATAACCTAGGAATTAAACTCTTAATTCCTCACCTCTTACAATAACTCTATTGTAAACTCTTTGTAATAACTCTATTACAAAGTCACACTCTTGAGTAACTCTAGTCAAGAACCAAAAGCAATAATGACTAAATGATGTCCTAGTAAATACTTCCAAAAAGTGGTGTAGGAATACAAGTAAATAACAAAAGATAAAAACACAAAGGACAAAAGACATATTCAATGCTGGGATCTGATCCTTTATTTTGTAGCTGCTTTATTCTTCAATGCACATGAGGAAATAGAGGCGGCTGCACAATGGAGAGTATATATGCTTTTTTATTTGCAAGTGTTAGGTCAAAACCTTGTATCATGTTATTTATATACATGAGATCATAAGGGTGGTTACAAGGGCATTTTCAATTTCTAAAATTGAAGCTATGCTGCTGTACTATTGCAAGTACAGTGTAACAACTTTAACATCTGTAGAGTTGACTTGCGCGATGACCTAAGGACCTGATCCTATGTTTCCTTTATTGTTCCTTATCCTATTTCCTTGAGAACTAAAGAATACAACAAAGTATGTTGCAATGAGCACAATAGAACTGAATTGTATCAGGTTCCTATTTGGTTCTTTCATGAAGTTTGACGAATCATCAAAACCATACTCGCATAACTTATCAATTTTCCCCTTTTTGATGACAAACTTAGGGTTGATATTCCTTTCAGAGAACCAGATTTTCACGTGTTCCCCTATGAATCAGACACCACTTCCTTGAGATCGGTCTCCTGCCCTTCAATTTTTCTTTCTTTTTTTGGAATTATTAAAAAAATAAAACAAGCATATACAAATAGTAGTCCAGCAACATTAACTCATGCCACTTGTGTGCACACAACATGGCTAAAAACATAACATAAGAGATTAACATTGCACAAATAGATAGTCATGCCCATTAATTATAAGAGGAAAAAAAAATAGGAGTCAATACTAGTCGTAAAAATATTATAGATAAAAAAACTAAAGTACAACAGTTACAAAATAGGATAAATACGAGGATGAGATTTGGAGAGGACTGGGAAGGGATGCATAATAGGGGACATTGGATAGGGGATATGAACGATTAGGGAGCAAGAGCCTTGGTGAGACTATCTATTCGAGCATTAGCTGCCCTTTTATCATTGATTAGCTCCTTCATGTTCTCCACTTGTTTTCTCAATTCAGCATTCTCATCCTTCAAATGGAAATCTCTTTTACCCTGAGCAATGCTGGAACCAGGTTCCTTGCTGGCCTGAGTAAGCATAGACTCCAGAATGGCATTTTGCGCTTTAAGACGCTTGATCTCTTCATTGGCAGCCTCCTGAGCATCGATCAGTTGAGAGATAGTTGAGTTGCTTCGTACTCCTCCCTTCTTTACTACACACTCTCACTCTTCCAAAGTATTCATAGTGAACATTTGCGTTCTAGTCCCCGCAGATGCTTTACTTTAAGGAACGTCAAAGTGTTCAAAGACTCTGGTAAGGAGGAACCTATAGGGGAGACCATGATTACCATCCTTGAAGTCTGCCACCTTTAGCATATGGTCAATCATAATCCCAGGCAAACTGATAGAAGGGAAAGAGTTGAGTGCTTCTAGAAGAACCAAGTCTCTAATGGAGATGATAGACCTCCTCTTAGCCCTAGGTAGCAGAACCTTGTTTGCCAACTCAATCAACTGCTAGTATTCTGGCTGAAGAGTCTTCTTGTGTACCCTTTCCCCCCCCCCCATTGAACTAATCGCTTCTTGATGATCAACTTCTTAAAGTCAGGGGAACCAGTTCCCTCTACAGTGTTCAGCCCAACAGTGGGGACATCAAGGATCTCATCAAGAGTTGCCTCATCTATAACAAAAGTCCTTTCTATTCACCTTCAAACAAGGTGTATTCTCATCCACCATAAATAAGTCAGTATAGAAGCTTCTCACCTCATTTTCATAAACTTTTGGACCTTTGATTTTAAAGAGATGGGTCCACTTCTAGAATTCAACAATTTCTACTAGCTGTCTCATGCCTGGTTGTTCAAGGATCTTAGGATAAAAAACTCGACCCCACAGAACATTTTGATTATTCAGATTTGCCCTTCGCTCCAACTCAGATATTTCCAACCTTCGCCTTTTAGAGGAACTAGGTTCCTCACTAGTACTCTACCTCTTTATTAGAGGCTTCTTCTTCTCTACTTTCTCTTCGTCCACTTGACCTTCCTCCTCTATTTCACCATTCTTGTCACTCATAAGTTCTTTGTCAGATACTGCCTTCTTCTGCTTAGTAGCAATGGCTTTCTTTGAGATTTTCCTGACTAGAGGAGAAGGTTCCTTAACAGGCTCCTCATCATCCACCTCAACTACCTCAGCAGGAGGCACATCCTCCTCATCAATCAACCGACTTTTCATAAGTCTCCTTCTCTTCTTCTTCTCTTTACTCATCTTCAGAGCACTACCAGGTTTGGCCTTGCTCTCCTGTTTAGTGGTAGGGTATTTGGAAACATAGTTCTCTTTGACTTTTCTCCACCCCTAGCAGTTATAAATCTTATCAGTAGTATATCATCAATAACATCATCACTATCACCAGAATTACCTTCAGACACACACTTCATTTTGGGTAAATAATATCCAACGGACCAGTAATAGGGTGATCAAAAAGGGTAGTGTCAGTACTATTCAGGGGCTGTCTTGTAGAACCAGGAGTTTCATCCAAAGTAGGAGCAAAAAACTCTTCTTGGGTAGAGGGACAAGGTCCCTCTGTAGGTTCCCTTGTAGTATTGACAGGTACTTTGTTCCCCTTGATGCACATGTTCCCCCTTACCCTGTTCTTCCTTTTGACTCAATGGTTCCCCCTGAGTCTTTTCACCCACACATTCAGTCATAGGCCCTGAAACCAATTTTTCCACAAAAACAAGCTCCTTTTCAAGAGAAGGAGAGCCTTATTTATCTACAGCACTCACATTTTCCCCAAACTCCATACATATAATATGGTCTCTTTAACATTCAAAAACGATGGAGGATTACCTCACATAGACGAGACACTTAGAATTATCCCCAAAATACTTGGATCCTCAGAAATTCCATATGCATGTACACCCTAAGCCGCAGTAGAACCTGATTTTTCATCCAATAGCCCTTCATTAATACACTGACTTAATACCTCAACACATTCACCGCCTTCCATAATTTCTTCTGTTGTTTGAAGAAATCGAGAGATGGATGTAGTTTGTTCTGAGTCGATTTTCTCTGTAGCAGCAGAAGGAGATGGAGAAGCGATTAACTTTTTGGGAGTTTGGTTTTTACGGCTGCAATAGGGACCAGAACCAGATGGTCTGGGAAAGGTGACTATAGGGTTGGGTTGGCTGGGAGTTTAGGCTTTTGTGGGTGAGGTGATCGACTCAGATCTAGATGGAGGTGCTTCTTTAGATGGCGACACGGTTGGGTTTTTTGCAATTGCTTTGGGAGAAGATGTCTCTTCTTGAGTCATGGTCAATTTTGAGAGCAAGAAGACAAGAAAAAGGAGGGTTTGAGAGGAGAGAGAGGTTATGTCTATGTATGAATGAGGAAAAGAGGAATGACTTATAGGTATATAAAATAAAGGGGAACCAGTTACAAACGGGAGTGACAAAGAGGAGACGGGTTGTCGGGTCACTTTAGAATGGATGTAATGTTTGGGCTTAAAGGGCATCAGAAGAGGCGGGAACAAAAAATGACATGGCACCCTAGAAGTTCAAAATGCATATAAGTATAAAAGTGACTACCTACCTGAGTCATAGGAACAGGGTTCCTAGACATTTTTGAAAATATAAGCAATAACTTCTAGATATTTGCAATGTCATTTGTTACATGTTCGTCTTGAATTTGCCATGCGTGCCAACCTATAACTGTATAGAGTTGAGTTAGATGTCGCCAGAAAATACTTTTTATAATTGTACCTTTCTATCATTTCATAGCCAATCATCGAGAGACCAGGTTCTCAATTAAGCTTGATCAACCCAAGCTCTAGACGATTTCTTTCAAATTGTTTTCTGCTCAGCGCTTTGGTGAATATATCTGCTACCTAGTCCTCCATTTTGTAGAACTTGATATAAATAAGCCCTTTTTCAACATTTTCCCACAAGAAGTGAGGTCGCACATCAATGTGCTTTGTCCTCTTATGCTGAACCGAGTTTTTTGCCATGCTTAGAGCACTTGTGTTATCACACACAATGACACACAGTCTATAAACACACCAAAATCTTCTAGCTGTTGCTTGATCCATAGTAATTGAGCACAACACGAGGCATCAACCACACACTCAGCTTCAATAGTAGAAAGAGCGACAAAGTTTTGTTTCTTTGTGCCCCATAAGATCAAGCAGGACCCCAGAAAATGTGCCATTCCAGATGCACTTTCTATGCACCAAGTATCCAGCGTAATCAGCATCAACATATCCAAGTAGATTAAAACTATCACCTAAGGGATAGAAAAGGACCATGTCTTTTGTTCCCTTGAGATACCTCATTGTTCTCTTGGCAACCTTCAAATGAGATTCTCTTGGACTTGATTGAAATCTAGCACACAACCCAACACTAAACACAATATCAGGTTCGCTAGCCGTTAGGCACAGAAAAGATCCAACGATACCCCTCTACATAGTTTTATTGACATGAGAACCAGGTTCGTCCATGTCCAGGCGAGTAGCAGTAGCAATGAGAGTATCAATGGTCTTTGAGCTTTCCATCTCAAGTCTTTTCAGCAGCTCCTTGATGTACTTCTGTTGACTTATCATAGTACCTTTTAAGGTTTGCTTTACTTGTAAGCTAAGAAAGAAGTTCAGCTCCCCCATAATACTCATCTTAAATTCACTTCCCATGAGTTTTGAGAACTCCTCACAAAGAGAATCATTTGTTGCACCAAATATGATATCATCAATAGAGACTTGCACAATCAATAAATTTCTCCCTCTTTTCTTCAGAAATAGAGTATTATCAATGTTCGCTCTAGTGAAACCATTCTCAAGAAGAAACATGGACAATCTCTCATACCATACACGAGGGACCTGCTTCAATCCATATAAATCTTTGTCAAGCTTGAAGACACGTTCAGGATGTTTATGACATTCAAACCCAGGTGGTTGCATGAAGTCCATTTGGAACAATTTAAATTTCATATGAGATGCAAAAACTATGAGAATTCTAATGGCTTCCGTTCGAGCAACAGGAGCAAAAGTTTCATCTTAGTCAATCTCTTCTTCTCGATTGTAACCTTGGACCACCTGCCCGGCTTTGTTTCTTATTGTATTGCCAAACTCATCAAGTTTGTTTTTGAACACCCACATGGTTCCAATCACTGTTCAATCTGAGGGCCAGGGAACAGGTGCCATACTTTGTTCCTCTAGAATCGATGAAGCTCTTATTGCAAGGCAGCAATCCAGTCAATATCTTTCAATGCTTCCTTGATGTTTTTACACTCAAATTAAGACAAGAAGGATGAGAAGGAAAATATATTTCTTTCCTTAGATCTAATTTGAATACCTCCATAGGAGTGATCACATTTTGTAGAGGATGTGAACTCATGTGCTTTCAATTAGATACTTGAACTTAAAAATGCAAGGGACCAAGTCCCTTCGTATTTGACCCATCATTGGCATCAATAGAAGTATGAATTCCACTTCTTTGTCCTACACCAGGAGTACCCAATACAATATCAATAACCCTATGCTCAGTTTCAATTGCGGTGATAGAGGGACCAGGTTCCTCTATTTCATTTGGAGGTTCTGTTGCATCTTCTTCATCACTCTCCATGACTTGACTCACTAGATAAGTCTTCCGATTTACCATATCTATGCCTTCTCCAGGATCCTTTGAGAAATCTCCATCTTGATCATCCTTATCATGTGAATCCTTCCCACTTGAGTGGTATCACATGCACACTTTCCTTTACACATGACTCCTTTTGTTGTAGACTTTGTATGCCTTCCTTTGAGAAGAGTAACCAAGAAAAATTCCCTCATCACTTTTTGCATCAAATTTTCATAATGCTTCCTTACCATTGTTGAGAAAAAAACATTTGCATCCAAATTCCCTTAGGTAAGTCAGCTTTGTGTTTACTCCAATTAAGCAGTTCATAAGGAGTCTTGTCAAGTAGGGACCTGATCATGCACCGGTTAATCAAATAACAGGTAGTGTTAACCGCTTCAGCCAAAAAACTGTTTGACACATCACTATCAATCAATATCGTTCTAGCCATATCCTCAAGAGTCCTATTTTTCCTCTCCACAACACCAATTTTTTGAGGTGTTCTAAGAGCAAGAAAAATATGACTTATATCATTTTCAGCACAAAATTCATCAAACTTGGTATTGCCAAACTCGGTGCCATGATCGGATATGATACACACAATATTATTGTCCATCTTCACTTGAATCTGCTTCACAAAGGCAACAAATACTAGAAAGAGTTAATCCTCGATACTCATAAAAAAAGTCCATGTAAATCTGGAATAGTCATCAATAATCACAAAGATGTACTTCTTTTCTCCTCTGCTAGCTATCCTCATAGGTCCATAAAGATCCATATGAAGAAGAACCAGTGGCCTTTATGTTTCACTTTTTTCTTTGGTTTAAACGAGGATATGACTTGCTTCCCTTTTACACACGCACCATATACTTTGTGATCCTTGAACTTTGACTTGGTCAACCCACGAACTAGGTCCTTCTTGATCAGCTTGTTCAGCAAAGAAACGCTTGCATGCTCTAGTCGTTTGTGCCATAGCTCAGCATCATCATCAATAGCACTTAGACATGTAAGATCACCGCCATTCAGAGAGTTGAAAACTGCAACATAGATGTTCTTGAACCTTTTTGCAAACAGAACCACTTCACCAATTATGAGATTGGTGACAGTACATGATTTTGATAAGAACTCCGGTTTGTTCCCTTTGTCACATATTTGGGATTCACTTAATAAGCTGTATTTCAAGCCATTCTCATAATACACATTTTCAATTGAGTGGGAGAGTGTCTTGCCAATCATTCCAACACCAAGAATATAGCCCTTCTTGCCATTTCCAAAAGACACACTCCCACCCTAGAAGGCCTTGAGTGAGGGAAAATCATCCATTTGTCCAGTCATGTGTTTAGAGCAGCCAATAACCATGTACCATTTTTGACTACTTTCCCTCACTCTATCTTGCACAAGAAAATCAATAATTAGATTTAGGAACCCAAACTAGTTTGGGTCTCTTGTACTAATAGAATGGGTGCATCGAACTTTTTTTGTGTGCAGGTATCATATATTTCTTTTTCAGAGAATCAAGTTCCTTAGTAGTAGGTTTCTTTTCAACAAAAACATTATTTTTCTATTTGAAACTGAATTTTGTCTTAGAAGAGTCCTTGTAATGACCAGTTTGACCACAATGAGTATAAAGCCAGTTATCAGTCACAGTTACATACTTACTATGTGGATTATAGGGAGCTTCAACCTTATGAAACTCGATTCCTTGCATGTTTCCACTGTTACTCTTATACATGGACGTGATTACATCAGAGGACCATGTCCATTTAAGTGACTTATCTGGATCATTTTTAATCCTGCTTAAGTCCTCTTGAAGTTGTCTATTCTTTCTATGTTCAGCAACAAGGCTTGATTGACATTTTTGAGCTCACTTCAAGCTTAAGTTGTGCCTCACTGGCCACTTCCTTTCCCTTAGGGGTGTTCATCCATTTTTCCATTTGATTTTTTAATAAGGTATTTGCTCTCATTATTTCTTTCACTTGTTCCTTCAGATCTACAACTATAAACTCCAAATCATCTCTCTCTTGTTCGACCTCTTCAATCTCCTCTGTTAAAATATATTTACCATAAATGAGATTGTGATAAGCATTAATTAAAATATTTGCTAAAGATATCAGTTTCTTTTGAGAGTAAGTTTTCAAGTTTCTTTGAACATCAAGGAAATTTACCTCATCATCATCATTGTCCTCATCATCATAAGATTTGACCATGAGTGAAAAATATAAAATTATACTCTATAGATCCACTTTCAATAGCCATCATGGAAGTGTCTCCTTGGTCATTCTCACCTTCAGATTCACTAGAGGAATCTCCACAGGAAGCCAGATCTTGCTTCATAACATTGTCAGTGGCAACTCTTCTCTTGAACCTCTCGTAGGGGACCAGGTTCCTCTTGACCACTTGTCAGTGTTGTATTTGTGATGGTCCTGCTTGTGAAGAGGATACTATTTAATAAATGTCATGTCTTTCCGCATTTATGACAACATTCATTTCCTTTGGTGTTTCAGCTAGATCTTGCTCCCTTGGAAGTTCCTCCATTTCTTTGAACCATTTTCTGGAATCTTCAAGTAATATAGGCCATGTCTGTCTCATCACCACTTGAGTCACTATTGTCAGCCTTGAGAACCAGGCTCTTCTACTTTTTGGGCTTTCTTCTTTCAAGATATTTCTTCTTATTCTTCTTCAACTCATAGGTTTTTAGATTTCCATTGAGTTCATCAACGGTCAGCTTCTACAGATCCATGGCTTCAGAGATATCATTCACTTTACTTTCCCAGGAACCTGGTAAATCACTGAGTATTTTGGGACCAGCTTGTTTCTTGGGATGACTTTTCCATGGGAGTGAAGTTCATTGATAATGGAGGTGAAACATGTACGCTCTTGAATAGACTCATCCTCCCTCATCTTGAAAAGCACATACTCAGTAGTAAGCATATCAATTTTGGACTGCTTAACTTGAGTAGTTCCCTTATGGGTAGTCTGGATAGCTTCCTAGATCTCCTTAGCATACTGAAATGCTGAGATGCGATTGTATTCATCTGGTCCAATTCCATGAACAAGAATCTTCTTTTCCCTGAAGTTCTTCTCAATAGTCTTTCTATCACTATCGTTGTACTCTTTTCTTATTTGTGGGACCATAACTGTTCCCTCACTAACAATTTTCATGGGAGCAAAAGGACCATCACAGATCACATCCTACAGCTCTGAGTCCTCAGCCATGATGATGTCATACATTCTTGTTTTCCACTAACCATAGTATTGGCGTTGAACCTTGATAGTCTATAGGTTGATTGAACTTCCTCGAAGTTTGGTGGAGAAACCATGAAGATCCTTTCTAGGAGTCAACTATTTATAAAGAGCCTGCTCTGATAACAATGGATAATAACTAAGGGTCCATCAAACAGTATAGAGAACCAGATTCTCTATCAGTTCCCACAGTAAACAGCAGTAAATAAAGAACACATAATATTTACGTGGAAAACTCCCAACTCACGAGATTAAAAATCATGACCCACTCTAGTAGGATTTGAACTTCACTAACTAAACAAATTTCAGATTATAACTTATTGCAATCTAGGAATTAAACTCTTAATTCCCCACCTCTTACGATAACTCTATTGTAAGCTCTTTGTCATAACTTTATTACAAAGTCACACTCTTGACTAACTCTAGTCAACAACCAATGGCAATGATGGTTAAATGATGTCCGACTAAACGCTTTCAAAACGTTGTGTAGGAATACAAGTAAATAACAAAAGACAAAGACACAACAAACTAAATGACATGAGAACTGGGATCTGGTCCTTTGTTTTGTAGCAGCTTTGTTCTTCAATACACATGAGAAAACAAAGGCTGCTTCACACTTGAGAGAATATATATATATTTTTTGTATTTGCAAGTGTTACGTCAAAATCTTGTATCATGTTGTTTATATATGTAAAATCATAAGGGTGATTACAAGGGCATTTCTGATTTCTAGCAAATTGTAGCTGTGCTGCTGTACTGTTGCAAGTACAGTGCAACAACTTTAACAACTGTAGAGTTCACTTGTGCAACGACCTGAGGACCTGATCCTATCTGTTCCCTTATCTAGTTTCCTTGAGAATTAAACTAGACAACAAGGTATGTTGCAATAAGCACAAGAGAACTGATTGTATCAGAATCCTATCTGGTTCTTCCATAAAGTTTGACAAATCATCAAACCATACTCACACAACTTATCAACCTGACACTCCTTAGAGAAGGATTGTATAGTACTTGTGACCTGTTGTCATGGTAGATGTGATGATGTTTCATGATGGAAATCTTCCCTTCTTAGAGTCTCCAATATTGTTTCAACAGAAACAAAATGCCCACGTCGCATTTTGAAAGTATTTCGAAACTAAATAAATTTGATCTGCTTAGTAGGCAGCTGGAATGAGTTTTAAACCAAGTGCCTATGCATGAAACATGGAAGGTATTAGAGCACAATTAGGTAAGTATATCAACCATTCACCTTCTTCAAATTCACGAAAACAAACTGCACAATTTGTTGTATCATTTTATTTGGTTTCTTAGTCTGGTTTGTTCATCATTCTTTTTGAATTGCGTGATTGGTAGTGAATGCATAATATACGAGTCGAGTTTGTGGCTTTGGAATTATAAAGAAGGATCTTGTGAAATTTCCTCATTTAGATGATGCCCTTGATAATAGTTTTTATAGAAAGGAAATAATCTAAACACAAAACATTTTCACTGTAGTATGTTGTAATACCTAAGTAGAAGAAATATAAAATAAATAACTCCCACGGAGGAAATAACCAGTCGACCCCCATGTGAAATTACCAAGTCTTCAGTGGAGTTTGGACGAGAAGGCATGTTATGCTGAAGAGATGTTAGTCCGAAGGCTCTTGCACATTGTTGTACAAGGAAAAGGTATCTGTCAGTACTTCCTTCAGCAACTCCTAGAGTAATTTGTGTTTATCCGTAAAGTGGTAGAGTTGAATTTATACGTGATTTCTAGACAAGTGAATTAATACGATCCTGAAATAACAAGATAATTAAAGAATATATAATACTTAGCCTTGATAGAAAGACAAAATGACAGAAATAAAGACTCTGATAGTGAAGCCTCTGGGCGAAATAGCAACAAGAATAGAAAATAAGAAGATAAAATTGATTAGAGCTTTGAGTAGATTGTAGTATTGGATTGCCAAAAAATTCGTCACCTTACAATGATAACAGAGCTCACTATTTATAGCTACGTCTAAGAAAGGAGGTCCTAGGATCGTGTCTTTCTTTAATGTCAATTATGAGGGTCATTGATGAAGATGTAACGATGAGCATAAATGCCCAATTCCTTGTAACGGGCAACGTACTTAATGTTGTTGAATATTCTTCATTAAATGCTACCAGGCAAAGAGTATTTATTGCATTCTTATGAGCGTTATTCTTTTCGGTGACAAACGGGACCGCTGCCTTCAATTTTGGTTATCCCCCGTCTTAGGTTCCACGTGTCCCTCTTTTAGGCAGCCATGTAGCATAGATATTTTATCCTATACAGATAGTCCCCCTGCTTTCAGGTGACATAACTTTGTGTCACCAGAAAGTTGGTAGAAATACTCTTTTAGCGGGAATTACTATGATTCCCTCGGAAGGCTGCTGATGGTTGATTAGACGCACGTCTCTCCACATTTAATGCCCCGAACATGCGTCATCCTACAATTCAGCAAAGCTATTTTCTATGAGATAATCATAGCCATGATTTAGCCGCCAAAACTTTTACTTATACGCATCAACCTTCTCCGCTTATACTCCATAATCTTCCAAGTTTTCTAAAACCTTTCTTGCTGTTAATAAACCTTTCTTTAACTCCCTTCTAACAAAAAAGCTTTTCTTTCATCCAAATTGGCTTCTTCTTCAAAGAACGGTAGCTCTTCAAAGGGAAAGAACAAAGTCGAGGATGGTGCTCCTCCAATAGTGGGTTCCATCATTCCTAGAAGTCTTGTTACAATAAAAGATATCGAAGAGAAATTCCCTTCGGCTCTTCCTCGCACATCGGCTATTGGCAGATATCCTTCTTTCATCTATTCTTCCAGTATTTCGGTTGTGAAGGAAGACTGCCGCTGCCATGATTTGGATATATTTGATCCTGATCTATCGGAGTGAGTGACCCTTCCCAAGGAGAGTTTTACATATTTTTTACACGTATCCATTTACTTTGGGTGCGTTCTCTTTGAGTGGAGAGCTTAACTCCGGTATTGTAGAGTTCTGCCTCCGCTATCAGGTATGTTTGGCACAAGTAAGTCCTTCTGTGTGGAGGAAGATTGCCTGTCTTCGGCGCTTGTGCCAAGAGGCAGGAGAGGAGCTATCTTCAGCTCATGTGATGAATCTTTCTTCCCCCAAATCTTCCGCGGGGGAATGATAAATTTTAGCAAACGTAGCCATCATGCTCTGTTATCTAGCATAGATGATGACAACAACTATGGGTGGATGGAATTGTTTGTTGCAGTTGCCACCAACGACATCATTCTGGCAATGGCTTTATCCTTTCCAAAAGCATGGAACCGCACTCGTAAGCTCCTTGTTTAATATTTAGGTATTCTTCTATACCCGTATTAATCCTCTATCTTTTGCTTGTTTCAGCAACTCAATAGGTCCCACCGACGGTTGAAGGCTTGGACTAATGGGTCAAGATGCCACTACGCCCGAAACCCGCACGTGGAAAGAACTGGCCCTTAAGTACGGGTGGAAAGACAAAGACCATAGTAACTCAGACTCACCTTGTTTCAGTTTTTTATGTGAAGAAATTGATTGACCCCTTCTATATTTTCTCTGAAATCAGGTCTGCCCGCGGGTTCTGTTGTTCTCTCCGAGGAGGACGTTTTGGCTGATCCTTCTAAAGCGGTGAGGCTGCTTCAGGAGACGCTTACTCGAATAGGTGTCTCCGGGCCTCCTTGGGGCACAAGTGTTTCTTTATGGAGTCCTCAGCCGGAGGACAAACAGCCAAAAAGAAGACGCTTCTCCGCGGCCGGGGAAAAGAATAAGAGGGCAAAGACTGTTGCCCCCGAGTTATCTCCGGTAGTCGTGGTGACTAGCCCTCCTCCCGGGCCGATCATGGACATTGTGATGATCGACGATGATAAAGAAGCTAGTGATGGGGAAGCTTCTCTACATATAAGGCGACGATCCTCATCAACTCAACAGAATGCTCAACCTGTCGAATTAGTTACACCATCCGAGGACGATGTCTCGGCGCTTTGGGGGGAATCTGATATGGTGGAAAATGCCAACTCACGCTTTCGTGTCCTAGTCGTCGCGCCCGGTATTTTGGGGCTGAGTACCAAGTCCCTTCCGTCTTCGGCTGATGAGCAACCAACAACCAGCACTGCGTTTGCTGCAGCTGCTTCTCACTCTTCAACTCCATCAGCTTCATCTCAATCTTCACCAACACCAGCAACTGCTACATCATTTCCACCTTCATACGCTCTTCCACCAGCAACTGCTACATCATCTCTACCGGTCGCATTTTGTTGCGACCAAACATACTCACGCAATTATACGTGGTCATCAAGTAATAGAATAGTGAGTAGAGCATCGTTCCCACTGAGACTTATGACAAACTTTTGACTGATTCAAAACTCAAACAACTTATCGATTCAAGAGATTCCTCACAAAATGTGTAAGTGACTAATTTACTATCTAAGAAACTATCATGCAATAAATTAACTAGCAATCAACCACAACACTTAAGCAATTTCGAATAAAAATCACTATGAGAGGATATTCCAGGGTCATAGGCTAGCTAACAATCTTGTTGCGTTTTTGGATTAAAATGACTAATTGATTTATATGGATTGTTGATTGACAGAGTTTACATTACTCAAAAGAACCTATCTAATTCTTACTCGCCTATTCAAGCTAACTTAATCCTATATGTTTATGGAATTAAGACTAACATGAATGCATTTACACTTCTTGTATTTCAACCAAGCAAGGCAATTAGGTATATTTCTATCCTAATTGCGAATCCGTGCCGTGATGCCCAGGTTCAAGAACTCACTCATTTAATTCTATATGCAATCTAGAATTCTCACTTTCGAGTTCAACTCTAGATCCGTAGATAGTATTTCACTATTAGCTACTCAGCAAAATAATTAGGAACAAAATTAAATAAACAACCCAATATGGTAAAATCAAACTCGTCAATTTAAACTTCGAACATCAACATTCATGTAGCACCTATGACCCCAGAACAATAGGGTTCTTAGCCACTCATGTTCATACAATCATCAAAAATAATATTTTCAAACATAAAATCAATGATCACTAGAAGAAGAATGGAAGAATCGATCAAATCTGTGCTCCCGAGTGTTTCGTACTTTTGTTCTCTCTCAAATTCACGTCCTCCCCCTCAAAATAGGTTTAGGTTGGCTTTCATATGAGTTAGGGGCATCTTGGGGTCAAAATAATCGAGTCCTGGGCGAAATAGGTTAGTTTCACGTCTTGAACGCCCAGGCCAGTGTGGGGCGTTGGCCCTGGCGCTCAACTTCTTTAGCATTCTGTTTTGTGTGCCACAGGTAGCGCCCCACCCTGCCTGTGGCGCTCAACTGGGCATTTTTTCCTTTTCTTCCCGTTTTTGCTCTGATTTGCACACTTTCGCCCCAAATCACATCCGAATGATTCCTATACATAGAATTATCATAAATTAGCACAAATCATTATATTATACATCCGAAATCTACAAGACATGATCATAATGCGAGGCAGTATACATCAAAATATGCATACATTAAGCCGAATATCACATCTGACCCTGAATAAGGTGTTCCTTTTCCCCGATCCCCAGTTCATCGGAATTTGGGGCAAAATTATGATGCCCATTCTGAAGATCCACAAAGGAGGAGGAATGTTACTCTTTTGGTCTCTACTAAATGAAACTTTCTATCCTCGCCCGGTGGAGCTTGCTAATTATCTGAAGCCTTTGGCTTCAGAGAAATATTGGGAAAAGATTCAGGCACTCTCGGGAGAGTGTTTGTTGACCAACGCCATGTACAACGCTGCAATGGTACATTCCTTTCTTCATTTGTTATTTATTCTATTTTTGCCTTTCTTGCTTTATAGGCTAACTTTCTTCCTGCCGAGGGCCTTCAGAGGTTGATTCGTGAGAAGGAAGAAATTACCTCCGCACGGGGTTAGCTTTTGGCTGAGCGGGAGCAAAGTGTCGCTTGCTTCTCAAAACTAGAAGCCAAAGCCACTGAGGCAAAGCGAGCAAGAAGTAAAGAACCTTAGGCAAGAGATTTCCCCGTTGAGGGTTCAATTTGAATAGGCTAAGGCCAAATGGATTGAAGTTCATAACACCGTCTTTGCTGCATCCGATTGTGAGGCTGCCTCCGCTGAAAGATTAACTAACTTAGAGGCAGCCTTGAACTCCAAAATAGAAGAACTTGCTGCTGCAGGGGCGAAACATACCCAGCTAGAGGAGAAGTATAGGAAAGCCATAAAGCATAATAGGCTCTTTGGTTCAACTGTCCATGACCTTAATGTTAGCCTCCGATCCGTTAGATTTACCCGGCAAAGACTTTCTGCGGAGGTAAGCCAACTTAAAGAAGAACTTAAGAACCGAGTGGCTTCCTTCGTTGTTGAGAAAACTTACTCTATGTACAGCACGAGGAGAACAACCTTAGAAGAGGCCAAAGCTGATATCTTTGACTTTGATGCTGAAATTGCTAAGGCCCATGAGCTTGAGTTGGCTGCTAAAAATGGTCTCCCGGCAAAGCCTGCTGCTTCCGGTTCTTCCAGTTCCAAAACTTCGGGAACTGAAGAGGAAGTGGAAGACGAAGATGTTGAAGGCTGAACTGGTGAAGGAGAAAATGTTGAGCCATCGGCGGATCTATCCACTTCCATTAGGGGCGCGGACACTTCTCTTCCTTCGGGTTCCGGAGATGCTGTAGTTTAACTTTTCTTTTCTTTTTCCAATTCTTCTATTTGTGCCATTTTGGCATGTTATTGTAAATAAAAACATCTTTTTGATCAAGTATTGTTTGAGTCTTTCCTTCATTTGAACATTTTGTGCAAGTTTTAATCTTTGCATTCTCATTTTTTTGCTTAAGAGTTTACGCAAGTTTTACTGTTTGCATCTTATTATGTGAGGCCTTGGGTGTATCTTTCCCGAAAGCATTTTGATTCCGGGCATAAGTTCTTCCGAAATCAACCCTTTAACGTGAGGGTTTTTATAAGAGAGGGCCCTTTTATATTTACGGTGCTCTTGAAGAGGACGTCTCCGATTCATTAGGGCACTAGTATTTGAAGTACTTGTTTAACTTTCAAATGACAAAATTAATTCATCGTTCAGAAACAAGATGAAAACAAAAGGACTTCATTATATTCCTTCTATTTTCAAAAAGTACAAAAGCATTTGTTATGCTGAAAAAAGAAATTGCCATTACTAGTGGCTAACTTGTACAACTTGTTTCTGTGGGGCTGGTCGCACAGTCCCGTGTCCCGATGATACAACTATGTTTTTGATTTTCTCTTCCCGATCGACATGGCAGCCATTGTTGCCGTATCATCATATCATTCTCTCCCCCCCCTCCCCGACAGTGTTCAAATGCGAAGAATGCGAATTAGAACACTAAAAGCCTTGTACCGTCGAGGATCCCATTAATGAATTGCTAGATAATCCTTAACTCGGTAACATACTTTACTTCCCCTCAGAAATTCATGCTATCGAGCAAAGGACTATCTAACAACCCTCTATTGGTTTATACTTGTGAACGGTTGGGTAACCTTTGCTCAATAGCAAACTTAGCTTCCCGCTGGGAATTTTCTATAGAGAAAAAGATTATGTAACTGTCCCAGAGTGGATCTTTGCTGGTTTGCCTTGCTATTAAAGGTCTTATTGCTGCTTTTAGAGCTTTCTTCGTAGTTTGCTTTCTGTATGCCTCGTTAAAGACCTTTCCAGAAAAGCCCAATTGAGACAAAAACTGGACGAAGGGAAAAAGAGTGCAACACATACTTTCAGTTCAGGATGTTCATCAGCAATAATATCTTTTGAGATGTGCCATGTTCCAGTTGCTGGGCAACGTTTCTCCATCTTGGTTTTCTAATTCATATGAACCTTTTCCAGTGACAGCTGAAACTCGGTAGGGGCCTTCCCATATTGGACCTAGCTGCGTTGAGTTCCGGGGTGCTTTGAGTTACTTTTTTTATGACCAAGTCTCCTACTTTGAAATAACGGAGGTTGGCTCTTCGATTATAATACCGTTCCATTCTCTGCTTTTGGGCTGCCATTCTTTCATGCACCAAGTCCTTGCGCTCATCGAGTAGCTCCAAGTTGACTAACATTGCTTCATTGTTTGATTTTTCATCTGCTTGGAAATTATCTCAAGGTGGGTTCTCCTACTTCCACCGGGATTAAAGCTTTTGCCCCATACAGAAAGGAAAAGGGAGTTTCTCTTGTGCTCGATTTGGCCGTTGTTCGGTATGCCCATAAATCTCCGAGTAATTCCTCTGGCCAATTACCTTTAGCCGCTTCCAACCTTTTCTTGAGGTTTTGTATAATCACTTTATTCGGATGACTCCGCTTGAACATTTGCGCTCGGATGGTAGGGTGAAGATGTGATACTCTTTATTTTTAAATCTTCGAGGAACTTTATGATTTTGCACCGATAAATTGTAGCCCATTATCATATGCTATCTCCTTAGGTATTCCGAACCTACAAATTATATTTTCCCATAAGAAATTTACCACTTCACGCTAGCTGATCTTCTGATAAGGACCTGCTTCCAGCCACTTAGAAAAATAGTCAATCAAAATCAAAAGAAATCTTACCTTTCCGGGGGCCGGCGGCAATGGCCCGACGATGTTCACCCCCCATTTCATGAACGGCCATAGGGATAGAACCGAATGCAATGGTTTGCCTGTTGATGTACAGCGGTGCGTAGCATTGGCACTTATCACACTACGAATCTTTTGGCATCTTGTTCCACGCGGGGCTAATAATATCCTACCCTTACAAATTTCAGCACTAAGGAATCTGTGCCCGAATGATTTCCGCATATCTCTTCGTGGACTTCTCGCATAACATAGTTTACTTCGACCTGATTTACCACCAGCTGTGATTCGTATTTGATTTCAATGACCTCAGAATCAAGTCCCCGAGCCAGTTCGAGCTCTGCAACCAAAGCCTCATACTCTGCTTCATTGTTAGTTAAAAGGACCGTTCTAATGGCTTGCCTTAAAGTTTCCCCCGAAGGCATGATTAATACTATACCAAGCTCGGACCCGTTTACGTTGGAAGCTCCGTCCGTAAATAAGGTCCAAACCCTTATGTCAATTCCGACACCATTACTACCTCTTTGGTTGCTAGAAGCAGCAATCCCAGACTAAAATCGACCACAAAGTCAACCAAGACTTGGGACTTAACTCAGTCATTGGTTTATATTCTATATCAAACTCACTCTTTGTGATGCCCCATTTGGCCAATCTACTTGAGAGGTCAGTTTTTTGAAGGATGTTCTGCAAAGGGAAAGTAGTCACCACGGTTATCGGGTGACATTGGAAGTAAGGCCTCAAATTCCGAGCGGCGACTACGAGAGCTAAGGCCAGTTTCTCCAAATGGGGGTAGCGATTTTCTGCTCCCG
Organism: Nicotiana obtusifolia; assembly: GCA_002018475.1. Taxonomy (NCBI): domain Eukaryota; kingdom Viridiplantae; phylum Streptophyta; class Magnoliopsida; order Solanales; family Solanaceae; genus Nicotiana; species Nicotiana obtusifolia. The sequence goes on along the minus strand of MCJB01022836.1, from coordinate 66,983 downwards.
TTAAAATTTTACTAATATAATAAATGGGAGATTGCGTACCTTTGTCCTCACGGACTAAAACTGCACTTACTGCGACTTCTGAGACCGCGAGGTAGACTAACGACGTTTCACCTTCTTTTGGTTTCGAAAGCAACAGAGGGCTTGACAAGTACTTTTTCAATTTTCTCAAAGCCTGCTGGCACTCCAGGGTCCATTCAAAATTATTTTTCTTTTTGAGCAGTGCGAAGAAACGGTGAAATTTTTCTGATGACTGGGAAATGAAACTGCTCAAAGCTGCCAATCTCCCCGTGAGTCTTTGGACTTCCTTCATGCTTGACAGTTGGTCTGGGATGTCTTCGATGGCCTTGACCTTATCGGGGTTTACCTCAATTCCCTTTTGCGATACCAGAAATCAGAAAAACTTGCTAGAGCTGACCTTGAGCGCGCATTTCTCGGGGTTAAGTTTCATATTATGATTCCTTAGGATATCAAAAGTTTCTTGCAAATGTTTAAGGTGATCACCTGCATTTAAAGACTTAACGAGCATATCATCTATATAAACTTCCATAGTGTTTCCTCTTTGTTTTTCAAACATCTTATTCATAAGTCGTTGATAAGTGGCTCCGGCATTTTTCTACTCGAAGGGCATCAATTATAGCAATATGTACCGAAATTCGTTATAAACGAAGTATTTTCCTAATCATGTGAGTTAATCTTAATTTGATTGTACCCGGAATAAGCATCGAGAAAACTCATTAACTCGTGCCCGGCCGTAGCGTCAATCATTTGATCGATGTTTGGCAGTGGGAACGAGTTTTTCGAGCATGCCTTATTCAAATCTTTATGATCTACACACATGTGAAATTTATTGTTCTTCTTAGGTACTACTACTACTACATAAGCTAGCCAGCCTGGATACTTTACCTCTCGGATCGAACCGATATTAAGTAAGCAAGTTACCTCTTCCTTGATGAATATATTCCTGGCTTCGGTAATAGGGCGTTTCTTTTGTCTTACCAGAGATACGTTGGGATCCAAATTTAACTTGTGCATGGCTACCTCCGTCGGAATACCTGTCATATCCACATGCGACTGTACAAAACAATCAGCATTATATTTAAGAAATTTAATAAAGCTAGACCTGAGCTCGGGATGCAGTCTTGTCCCCAAGTAGAATTTCTTTTCTAAGAATTCTTCGAACAACGCAACTTGCTCAAGCTCTTCCGTTGTGGATTTTGTTGCATCCGTCTCTTATGGAACCTTAAAATATCTCGGCACCTGATAAAATTTCGACGTTCCTGCCCCGGGCTGACTTCATCTAGTTCGGGAGTGGGTGCTGGTTCCTGTGATTATTATGCCGCGTGTTCCTTTCCTTTGCTACTGGAGATCGAAATTGCATTCATCTCCCTTGCTGCTGGTTGGCCACCCCTTATCTGCTTAACTCCTTCGGGCGTTAGAAATACAACAATTGATGATATGTCGATGGTACAACTTTCATTTCGAGCAACCACGACCTTCCCAGAATAATGTTATATCCCATATAACCATCTACTACTTCGAAAAGAGTTGTTTTCATTACTCCTTTGGCATTTGTGGGTAACAAAATCTCTCCTCGGGTTGTCACGCTCACGAGGTTGAATCCGGCGAGGAGTTTTGTGGCCTGAATGATGCTTCCGATGAGTTTTGCTTGCTCCAATACTCTCCATTGCATGATATTGGCGGAACTTCCTGGATCCACTAGAACATGTTCAATCTTAAAAACTAGCACATTTAAAGAAATTACTAGTCCATCATTGTGTGGCAGCAACAATCCGTCTACATCCTCCTCCCTGAAAGTGCTATCATCTTCGGCTACTTCCCCGAGCCGTTTGCAATAGGTTATTGATACTGTTGTCTTTTTTGCGCTGAAAAGGTGACACCGTCGATCTCATTCCCCCCGAAGATCATGTAATCGTGTGGCGGGGGGATCTTCTCCTACTTTCGGGGGTTCCGCATTGTCTTGGTTACGACCATAATTATTCTTAGCTCGGTCACTCAAGAATTATATGAGATGACCATTCTTCAACAGTGTTGCCACTTCTTTCTGGAGGTGTCGGCAGTCCCCTGTCCGGTGGCCATTCGTCCCGTGGTGTTCACACCACAAGTTGGGATCCCTTTGGCTGGAATCAGATCTCATTGGTTTTGTGAATCGTGCTTCTTTGATGTTTCTCATGGCTGACACCAACTTCACTACACTGACGTTGAAATTGTATTCTGACAGCTTAGGGTAGAAAAGATCCCATTCCCCTAACGCTTCTTTATCCTGTAATGATCTATTGTTCCGACTGCGATCAGTCCATTTGTCAAGGGCAAACATATCTGCTAACCGGAAGCTTCATCCAGAGCCTTTGGTTCGTCGGGCAAAAACCGGCCCCTCGAAGACTGCCTATCCATGTCAAAATCGTCTTTTGATTTTTCCCTATTCTTTTCCCGTCATTTTGTCGATGATGGAAAGCCAACCTGATCATCTTCGATCCTTATCGTTGAATCGTACCGGTTATGCACATCCGCCCAAGTCGTTATGTGAAACTCAAGCAGGCTTTCCTTCAATTTTTGGGAAGCATCTAAACTTCTCGGATTTAGTCCCTTGGTGAATGCTTCAGCCGCCTATTCATCCGGGACCGCTGGGAGCAACATTCTCTCCTTCTAGAATCGGATAATGAACTCTTGTAGCAACTCAGACTTTCCTTGTGCAATCCTGAATATGTCAGCCTTTTGGGCCTGTTCTTTTCTAGCCCCGGCATGAGCCTTGATGAAAGAGTCCTCGAACATCTCAAAGAAGTCTATGTAATGCTCGGGTATGGCTCTGGTGGGTGGTTTTGCTAGAATATGCAATAATGAGATCACTGTTTTAGTAAATCGTGCGGAGAAGGGTAGTGACATTAATCCACAAGAAGCTCAGCAAACTCTTGAACTAGTGGAAGCTAATGTGAAAAAGGCTGAAGGAAGGAGACAAAAAATTGAGGCAAATCTAGCTCTTCAACGAGCTAGAACACGGGTGGAAGCTATCAATCTAATTTCAACAGTGAATACCACGTCAAGGCTCCCCTCGTGAGAGTCTCTCCAAATTTCTTCAGCAAAACAGATTCAATTTCATGAGGAGCTAAATCATTTCCCTTTACCGCTATTGTATAGGTGGTAATATGCTCCTGAGGGTCTGAAGTTCCGTCATACTTTGGCACATCGGGCATTTTAAACTGTTTCGGGACTAATTCTGGTGCCGCACTTGGATTGTATGGTAATTGAGTATACTTCTTTGATTCCGAACCTTTCAACACCGGTGGTATGCCAGGGATTTGGTCCATACGGGCGTTCACTTTCCACACAAATTGTAAGAGTTCACTCGTGAAGGGATCATTTTTGTTATTGGGCCCAAATCCGCTCCCCACAGCCCCATCGGAGCTAACTTCACCCCTCGGGCTGTTGTTGTCGACCCTCGGCGTTGTTTGATTCGGGGGAGCGCCGAGAGGAAACATATCTCGTCTATTCGCATTATTCAAAGCCCCCGACAACACCTGCTTCAACTTCGTCATAACCTTATCTTGTCGCGTGAGGTGACCTACAATGATTGCATGTTATTCTTGTAGGACCCTTACCGCATCAATGACATGTTCCTCCTCAGCATCATCGGGAGTCGTCTCCCAAACATGTCGAGGATATTGCCTGTCATACACCGGCATGGCGTCATTCCCCTCGTTGTGGGTGTCATTGATTGAGTTCTTGAAATGAGGTTGATCCCCTTGAACCTCGGGATAGTGCGTGTTGTTAACACTGTTATTTGCCATGTCTTATGATTTCTTCTAAGACAAATAATCAAAACATGTTAGTAAAAAAGGCAATGATCAACTTAATTACACGGTTGTGTAGGCCCAACGGTGGGCGCCAAATATTTTACTCGTAAAACGGTACAATTGAATTTATACATGGTTTCTAGACAAGTGAGTTAATTCGATCCTGAAATAACAAGATAATTGAAGAAATATATAATACTTACTCTTGATAGGAAGACGAAATGACAGAAACAAAGACTCTGGTAGTGAAGCCTCTGCGCGCAATAGTAACAAGAACAGAAAATAAGAAGATAAAATTAATTAGAGCTTTGAGTAGATTATAGTATTGGATTGCCAGAAAATTCGTCACCTTACAATGATAACAGAGCTCACTATTTATAGCTATGTCAAGGAAAGGAGGTCTTAGGATCGTGCCCTTCTTCAATGTCAATTATGAGGGTCATTGATGAAGATGAAACGGTGAGCATAAATGCCAAATTTCTTGTAACGGGCAACGTACTTAATGTTGTGGAATATTCTCCATTAAATACTACCGGGCGAAGTGTATTTATTGCACCTTATGAGCGTTATTCTTTCCGGTGACAGACGAGACCGTTGCCTTCGGTTTTAGTTATCCCCCATCTTAGGTTCCATGTATCTCTCTTTTTGGCGGCCACGTAGCGTAGCATATTTTACCCTATACAATTGGTTAATCCAATCACAGGCTCACATATTCCGCAAAATCCAGTGCTTTAATGTCGAACTTTATATATATTCCAAACACATGTTTAAAATAGAAAGCATTTTGCTTTGATGAAGTCAATTTCTATGAAAAATATTTTTATGTTTAATTAGTGGATAAAAATATTTTTTTTGGGTGTAGTCTAGTGGTTAATAAAGTGGGTTAAGAGCAATGAGGTTTCAAGTTCAAACCCCAGCTGAGACAAAAACATAGGTGATTTCTTTTCATCTATCCAAGCCTTGGTGGATAGAGTTACCTGATACTTGTTGCTAGTAGGAGATAGCATGTATTCTGTGAAATTAGTCAAGATGCACGAGAGCTGGCCTAGACACCACAGTTATAAAAAAATATTTTTCTTAAAATACTTATATAAAAGATTAATAATATTACTATTAAGAAAGAATATATAGGTAAATTTTATAGTATTAAAGATTAATAATAATATCTAAATATTAGTTGGATCAAGTAATATAACTAAAAAGTTAAGATATAAGGAAAAGGGAATAGGTCAAATATATCCCTAAATTTGCCATTTGTCTTACATTTGATGTCATGACCTGGAATCCTAACCGCAGATGGTTCCTAACATCCATTTGTTAGGCAAGCCGACATCAACAATAGAATTAACCAATTTTAATAAATTAAATGGATAATAATAATAATAATAATAATAATAATAATAATAATAATAATTAAAAAAAAACAATTGGTAAAATCTAAAATATATATGATAAATCTACAAATAACACAATCTATATTAATCCCAAAAATTTTGGAGGCACAAGTACATGAGCAACTAGGATACTACAAATATGGTCTGAATGAATTACATCTGTTTGAAATAAAATAAACTATATAGGTAGAATAGAAGGGGACTTCAGGGACTACAAATATTGTGCAGCTCTACCTTAAGTCTCCTGAGCAAGTCGGATCCAAGAAAACTCCTCTACGCACCGTTGGGACCAACACCGAGATCTGCACAAGAAGTGCAGAAGTGTAGTATAAGTACAACCGACCCAATGTACTCTGTAAGTGTCGAACCTAATCTTGATGAATAGTGACGAGGCTTTGACAAGACACTCACTTTAAATCTGAACGAACAAGAATAAAAGCCAACAGAAATATAGAGAAAGCAAGTAAGCTCAAAGGAACAAGACCTGGAGGTCAAGTAACAGAGGGCCCAAGAATAACAAATTCTCATATCACAGCTACAAGCACTACAACATTACAGCTAGAAACACAACAATATATCATGCTCTGTTGCGGCATGCAACCGGATCCCAATAATATTACAATATCTGTTGTGACGTGCAACCCGATCTAAATATCATTTCATATCAATATATGTTGTGGCGTGCAACCCGGTTTCATTATTCAATTCATTTCAATAGTTTTGCGGCACATAACCCTTTCCCAATATTAACTCATTAACATGAACAACTCAACACAAACCAATAACGTAATCCCAACACAAAAGGTATCAAAGCGCATAAAGCACGAATAATCTACTAGTACAACAAAGAATAACCAATACCTCGTACTCAGAAAGCTCAAAAAGTCATTAATACAAGAATAGCTAAAGGACTCACACAATTGGACACAATATAATAAATTACAGCAATTAAGATAAGGATAATAAAGGCAAGTAAAGGCATAAAATAGTAAAAATATCTAACTAGTACATGTGAAAGTATATAGCAGATAAGCAAATATTAATCAAGGAATAAGCAACAAGAACAAATAACAGTTGAATGAAAAATAACAAATAAAGCATAAATAACAGTTAATGACATTTAGCAATCAAGGCAAATAATGAGACATAATATGGTATAACTAATGACATGAAGGTAAATAACTCAACCCCCATGCTTTAACCCATGATTACGCATATACACTCATCAACACACATATACACCATCCCCACATATAATTCACGTTGAAAATAGACCATACAAGTTCTAATTCACTCAAGTCAAAGTTAAATACGGCACTTACCTCTTTCTGCAATTAAATTAATAATCAACCACGGCTTTTCCTTTAGAACAAGCTCCAAACCTACCGCATATAGTCAAATATCATTCAAACAATCCAAAATAAGCTTTAGAAACTATCCACAAGTGAAAATGTTCAATCTATAATGAAATTGAAAACGTCAACAAAAGTTAACCCTGGGCTTGCTTGGTCAAAATTCGAGATCGGAACCAAATCCGATTACCCATTCATCTCCAAGCTCATATATGTGATTTGTTTCGAAATTCTACCTTAATTTGAAGTTTAAATCTCAATTTTACAAAATCCCTAAATTCTACTCAAAATCCCTAATTTCTAACTTGAAATTCTTAGATTTGATGTTAAAAACTCATGAAAGTAATTGAAATTGATTGAAAACTAGTTAAAGATGCTTACCAATGAATTTAGGAAGAAAAAGTTCTTCAAATTTTGCCTTTGGAGTATTTTGGGGTTGAGAAATGGTGTAAAATGAGCTAAGTCTCGATTTTACCCTCTTTCACCCAGCTTCAGACATCGCACTTGCAAACAAGTATGTCGCAATCCAACCATTATCGCAAATGCGAGCTCGACTTCGTAAAAGAGGAATGCGCATTTGCGAACAGGTCCTCGCAAATACGAGACCCTGCAGTTCAAACCAACAACTGAACCACAACAACTATTTTAAAGAAACCATCCAAACTTGCTCGCTACCTCAAATCATCAAACATCAAATAATAAGAATCGATCATCAAAACTCAAGATTTCAATTTGAAAATTCAATTTTCACAATTTTTCACATAATGTGTCGAAATGTGCTTGGGTCACCCCGAAACCCAATCAAACATGCGCATGAGTCCAAAAATATCATGTGAACCTTTCGGAATCGTCAAACCACTTATCAGAGACGTTTACTACAAACGTTGACCGTGGTCAGCTCTTGCCTTATTTCAAGTCAAAAATCACATTTCCTTCAAAATTTTACGTAAAATCTTACGAAAAATAATATGGACTACGCAATTATGAAAGATCTCGGAACACAGAAATTAAGACTAGTAAATGACATATCGAGTCACCATATTTGATATCCGTTTACCTATTTGTCCATAGGATCCCTCACCATTATCTTTCATCTCAAGTATGCCCCTCTCGCTAACAGTTTCCCACCGTGGAAAAATTAGTAAGCCACAAAGGGTATATTTAGACCATTTCCAATTATTCAGGGGTATATTTGATCATTTTCAATTAAACATGGGCATCTTCAAATTATTGCGTAGAGTATATATAAATCAATTCGATAGTTTAGGGGTAAATTTGGTTCTTTTGTTTGTCAACGAGGCGGGGCAAATGTCAGAACCAAGATAGATATCCCTTAGAGAGGGGAGGCTTTGGTGGACCAATAAGTAAATGGAGAAAAAATTGTAAGTCAAATCAAATACTTGAGTAGTAAATTTGAATGTTTTACTTCAGCTAATAAGCGATCAATTTTCCTCTTTTGGTGGAGCAACCAAACACTTGACTTGTTTTCTCGAAAATATTTTCTTTCAAACTGCTCAGAGTTTGTCTTAAATCTCTCAACTTAGAACCAACAATATCAAAATCGTAGACCTGCCATTGCCAAGATAAGGATTATGCAGTATATGTGACCTGATGTACTGGTAGTCTGCTCATCTTTCATGATGGAAACCTTCCCTTCTTAGAGTTACCAATAATGTGTCCATAGAATTGGATTCCCCTCGTTATATGCATTTGATTTGCATAGTGGGCAGCTGGAATGAATCTGAAACCAAGTGTCAATGCAGGAAACATGCAAGGCATTAGGGCAATTAGGCAAATGTTTCAGCCATTCACCTTCTTCAAGTTCACCTAAGCAATTTGCACAATCTGTAGTATTATTCCCTCTGGTTTGCTCTTCATTCTTTTTGAATTGATTTATTGGTAGTGAATGCATAATATACGAGTCAAGTCCGCAGCTTTGGAATTCTACAACGAGATCTTGAGAAATTTCCTCATTTGGATGATGTCTTTGAGGAAGGTAATCATCTAAACACACAGCAGTTTCTTTGTAGTATGTTGAAATAACTAAGGAGAAATATCAACGAACAAACCCCAGTGAGGCAATCACCAGTAGAGATTTTGAATAGGATTTTGGACTAGAAGGCATGTTATGCTGATTGGATTTTGAATAGTATTGGATCTTTTGATATTGAAAAGTTTTCTATTGCAAAAATGTAAGCTAACTTTTTGAGATGAGGCGTATGATTATATTTAAGGGACACAGATAAACAAACAAGGTTGGTGAAGATTTTAAGTATAAGACATTCTATTCTTTCAAATGAAGAACATTTTTAAAAATGAACTGTCTTATTCCTAGTTCCTTTAGTTAATTATGAGAATAATGCATTTCAAGAAGTGCGTTCAGCTTTGCGGAGTCTTTTGTTGGTGTTCAGTGTACCACTTATCTAGCCTATATTTTATATTTTGCATGAACATCTGAATGTCCAAAATAAAAGAAAAACAAGGGAAAGAATCTAAGATGCAAGTTTTCTCAAACAAAAATATCGGGAAAAAGTTCTAGGAGAATACTAAACTCAAGATGTTAGAAAGTGCAAAATCAAATCAGGAGCTACTACAATAGCTTCAATAGGACCTGATGTCTGTATCAGAAACGTCCTTAGTTTGTCCATACATTCCGTGGCGCTAACTCTTTGCATTACACAGATTATACAATTCACAAGGATGTCTTTTAGGCACAATATATTAGAATCACTATAAATGAAGAGCTGAAGGTCTGACAAAGAAATTTAAACTACTCGTTCCTTCAACTATTTCATCAAGTTATAGCTATTTCAAGTAAAATCAGAATTTATACAAAAAATCAGAAGCATAGGCATGCTTCGGCTTCTCTCACTGCAACCTCTGTCTCTTGTCCAGGTGAACAAAACTGTTACACTTTTCACCTGCAGATACCAATCTCTGATATCCTAAATAAGGTGATAACATTTGAGATGATCCACAAGTCATCTCAAAGTAAGGCTGAGAATTGAGTGGTAAAACAAGATGACTAGAATTTGCAGCATTATTCTGAGTAAGAATACCAGCTTCACAACCTTTAATTGAAACTGGTGGAATATGTAATGGCTGAAACTGAGGCGGATTACGCCATCTAGGAAGCGGTCCCGCTACAAGTAATGTTTGCAAAAGTGGCCCTGCTTCAAGAACAGCCTGAAGGAATTTCCCTTGCTGAGGCAAAGTCTTTTCCTTGACAAGACTTTCAATAGCCAACGAGGCCAGATCAAGATCAACTTTTGCCATTTCTTGAGGTACAACAGCGTATGAAACCGGAACGAGAGGCTGGTTTACAAATGGCATTGCATTTGAATCAGCCACATTGATGTTGGAAAGCTCAGGAGATGTAACAGCATCCAAAAAGGACTCGACAGGGGATGAATTCTGTGATTGATAATTGTATGTTTCAGTGAGACTATTCGATTCAATAGTGCTTGAATTTGCTTTCGTAACCTTAACTAGTGAAGAATCAACTTGGATTTGAGAACGGGGATTGAGCAAATCAGCCTGATTGATTTTGTTGACTAGTTTCTGAAGTTGATCTCTTGCTTCATCTCTTTCTTGATAAGCCATCTTTATAAGTTGTATTAATTGCTTCACATATTCATTGTTCTTTCTCTTTTCTTCACTTGCTTCCATTTTCAGTTTTTCAAGTTCAAGACTTGTGTATAGAAGCTTCTGTCTCATTTCTTCCAGAGTCTGCAAAAATTATCAAAACATAAGTCAGACAAATCACTCAAGAATTTAATTCCTTTCCAGAAACAAAGCAGAGGGAAGCCTAACTACTAATGCTTTTATTAGGGTAGGTTGTCTAATCATTATCCTTGGGGTACGGCCCTTCCCCAAATCCTATGTGATTCACTGGCTGCCCCTCCAGAAACAAATCTTTAGCCATGTTCACACTCATGAAAGATCATAAATATCATGGATGTAATTTAACAGAATTTGATTAATCAGTAGTTATTATTATGTGAATAAGTTATTCAAAGTTAGGAGTAATAGTGAAACAAACCATAGACAGAGCCCATTAGTTAGGTAATGAAACAAATCAGTCAACTCCAAAACTTTTAAAATTAGAGAAGTGAATGTAAACCATGGTTCAACTTTGGATACTTCATATTAAAAAACATATGGTGCAAGGGGGCCCGTATGATGAATTCTTGAAATTTACTAAAAACAACTCCTTGGACACTGATAAAATTCTACTCCTACTTTTGAAAGTCCTTAACAGGAACATGTTCTCAACTAGGAGAAAATGGTATTGCACCACTTTTACCCAACCAAAAAGAAAAAAAACTGCAGTAAGTCACTAAGCCCACGACAACTAAACTTCATCTCCGGCAAGTTATAGTCAGCTATATGAACTCTCACTGTCGCTCTATTTAAGTCCGTCTCGGTGCAGTATTATATAATCATCAGACTAAGAAAAAAGAGAACTCAAACACCATTTACTTATGTTCAGCATTTGCCAAATCAATGTTGTTTAGTAAAATTAACCACAGTCCATTAAAGAACCTTCACTCACAGAAACAGAGAGGATCTTCAGTGACACTTTGAAGCGAAGCATGAATTGAACACAAGAAAACTTATTGAAGAAAAGAACCCAAAAAAAGATTATGGTTTCCAGAAGTAAATGATGCATTAATAACAGAAGAAGGAAATGGTTTTAATTAAGAGGAAATGAACTGAGACAATACCAAAACAAGAGAGTAAAGAATGATTCCTACCTCTTGGTAACTCCATGAAGAATCCAATTGTTCCATTTTCTCTTTGAGTCACACACTCTATGAACTTGTAAAGAAGAAGAGAAAACAATACAAAGGTAATCTTAAAAAGTTATTGAGAGGGAGTTTTATAAGAAGAGAGTTGTACTATGTATTTTATACAAGGAAACTTAAACCAAACAGGACAAAAGAAGGTGCGGTATAGACCAACCAATCCCCATCATGGAAAGGCAAAATTATTATGGAATCTTATTAAAGACCTTCCATAACATAATTTGTTTTTTTTTTTTAAAAAAAAAAACTTCACATTTTCTTTCTGTGGAAAATTGTATCTGTCTCTCTAGTCTCTACTTATATTTATACATCTCTTTATATTATATAAAAAAATTATATAAATTTTATAAAAAAATTATGACAATAAATAATTTCGACTGACAGGCTAAACGTGATCTCTATCGTTTCCCTTCGAGGGAAATTGGTTCTCTCTCTTTTTCTTCTCTCTACACGTATAGATATACTCATGTAAGTACTCCTTTCTCTTTCATAAATAGTACAATAAATCATATGGTCAATGAGTAAAATCCAGTTAGATTTTCCTTAAATATTCCATTGAGTTTGAAAATAATAGCTCCTTTTTTTCTCTCAGTATGTGAATATAAAAGCAAGCTGTACTTTTACACGGTTTTGTTTGTTTAATACTTTTTAAGTTCCATAAATCAGTTTATCCTGCTGGAAATAATACACAATTATAGAAAATTTAATCAATCTAATTTCGACTTTTTTTTTTTTTTTTTT
>MCJB01022836.1:0-54833 GCA_002018475.1 Nicotiana obtusifolia | reverse complement strand
TTTTTTTTTTTTTTTTTTGCGTTTCTCAATTCTAAATTTTATAATATGGAGATGTCTCTGTTAATAATATGGTGGCTACAGCTTATCCAAGAATGAAAAATATGATTAGTCGTGTTTTCTATTGGAGAAGAAAAAATGAACTAACCAGCACCGTCTAATAAATGAAAATTCCAAACAAATTCCTTGCAAAAGGAATTATATAAAAGAGGAAGTTATTGTACTAACGTTTATATCTTTTATATACAGACAGTTTAAATTAAAATATTTTCCTAATCATGTCATTTTTAAAATAATTTCAGGTAAACTTGGTAAAAATAGACACTGGCCTATCATTACAGGTTAAACAATATGATTGTGTAAATAATTTTATATATATATATATATATATATATATATATATATATATATATATGTATATATATATATATATATATGCGTGTATGTATATAACTTAAAACATTTTATTTTAATATTATATAAAAGGTAAATGAGTGTATTCGGTCTAATCACAGGCGTTAATTAAGCTCTTTCCTTGAGTCATATTTGGAAGGAAGGAATGGGATGGAATTTTGGTCTTGTACTGTTGCTATTACCTCTTTTAGGAGTCCGGAATCATGGCTATTTTGGACTCATATGATACAAATAGGTGAAAAAAATTATGTATCATTTTATATATAGCGCGGTATCGCACGTTTGTCCGTTAAGGTATAGCGTGGTGAATAACGCACTATATATAACATGTCCTGTTCCACCAATAATTTTTGTGCACTTAACCGACCACTAATAATTTATATGGGTATAGCGCCTATTATGTATGCGCTAAATATATAGCGCCTACTATGCATGCGCTACACTTCAATTATTGTACCCCCGGACTGATTTTTTTCTTATTTAAGGAGTTCCCGAATAAGGTAAAAATTCATTCTAGATTCTTCAGGTGTTCCAAAATATTTGTTCATTAAGTTCTTTTGCATTTTGTCATGATGTCCGAATAGCGAAAAATTAGGGTTTCATAATATTGGAGAGGGTGAGGTTATGGTGGAGAATAACTCAGTACGCTATATTTGTTCAGTGTCATATTAAATTGCCACTTACAATGGAGTACGATAGATTAGTATCATTGTTATGTAAAAAAATAAGTGTGAGCAAACGTTCAGTGAAAAAGTAATTGAAAGATATCCGTATTCCGTTAATCGGCAAGGAGTTGCTTGTTATGCTGAGTTTAACATCGAAGAAGATGAAACTCTGACGGATTTTTTGAGGACTCCGGATGAACACGAGGAACTTCTTGTGATCAAAATGTTGGAAATGTACGTCAAGGCTAAAGGCGTTCGCAATAATGAGGTTCCGCAAAATAGGAATATCCCTCGATCATCGGGTGGTTTTTTTGGAGCAGTTTTATCCGAGCAGGTTCCGGGTGAAAGAGTATGGCCAGATCTAAACTAAACTTATCTCCACGGGCAAATGTGGAGCGATTACATAATTCACAAGCCGAGTAGTAAACTTTAATTTTTCTTTGTGTTACGATGTTTATTTTTATGTATTGAACGTGTATTAACAATCATATATTTCACAGGGGGTATCGGCCAGATATGAATTTTACAAGTTATGAACCAACGGACAGTTGGAATATGCCTAATTTTGGTGTGGTGGATCATGGTGGTCCATCCGTGAGTCATCATCAACAGGATAATGTGCATCATAGGATATTAACACATTATGATTTGTAGGTGAAGTGATAAAGTTTATACGTAATGTTTGGATGAATTTGAGAAACTCATAATTTTATTGGTTGTGTAGTGAAAACGAGCAACTTGACGGTCTTGTCCTTACTCAATTGCCAGAAGACGACATATTTAACCGAGATCTGGCAGATACTCAGAGTCAGAAAGATAATAGTAATTATGACAACAATGCTGACGAGTCTGGAGATGATACACCCTTCCCTGATGAGGGTGACGATGATGAGGATGAGAATGATGAAACTGATTTGACGAGGGAGCATGCTCCACCTCCCCTTAGACCAAGAGTTTACGAGTCACATGTGTCGTTTCATTCAAGGGAGATTCCCTACCTTGATTAGTTGCCAAGTATGGTGGATGTCGATGCCCTCACAAGGGATCTTGACGAAATTCGGACAGCAATGTAGGATGAATCTAAAGCAACAGTGCTGTCAAAGGACATACTTTTTGCTGATAAAGCACGCTTAAGCAGGGTGATGCGAATGTACAACATAAAAGAGTGTCGTGGAATCGTGGTTCATGAGTCATCTCCGGAAGTATACGAGGTTATTTGTCGTAGATGGTTTCAAAGTTGTAACTGAATGCTGCATGCGAGAAAGTTGAAAACAAATATGTGAATTGTGAGAAAAATGATACACAATATTTTTTTTAAATCTAATTGTGTCTTTTGAGTCCAAAAGAACTACACTTTGATTCCGGATTCCCTCTTTTAGCTTCTCAATTTATTTTAACTAAGGCAGGTATAAGGTTTTACTTATTTGCTACAATTAGTTAAACAAACAGTGTCCTGTATTAAAAGAATGTTCTGTATTAAGTCCCCGTTTATGGAAACAAAAAGTAGTAATCTTTTTCCTTTCTTTTGCTACATACATTCATTTATGTGTACAGCAAGTCACGTTCTCTAATTTACAGTCTAGTAATTAGTTCGGTTAGAGGTCGTTGGAGTTCTGAAAATGGAGAAAAATGAACCTTGTGCGAACGAATTATTTGGAAAAGTGGATACCAAATATCGAATAATTAAAAAAAAAAAAAAAACAATAAGCTGGACTATAACAAAGTCTCCTTGGTTTTTACCTAGCATGCCTCGATTCACCTTAATTGGAAATGAGGTTATATACATTACAATTACACTTAACTTGTAATTGAAGACTCATTATTTATTTAGGAGAAATTAAATATTTTGTGGAGTGTATTTTAGTTGCATAACTTGCCTTATCCTTTCACATCAACTCTACATATGAGTGTATTACAGGTTCACAAAAAATAAACATAAAACATCAAACTTTACATCAACATAATTAAGTTTACCCCTATCACCATACAACTGGAACACGGTTTTAAGCTATGAGCATTCGAATTAAATAATTATTGATATGACCATAAATTCTGTAAATCCCTCTAGAAGAACTTTACTTTTTGCACAATTCATAGTTGACAGTGACTATTTCCTTTTTTATGTGGTCAAATCTGATACACTGGGGTACACCAATTTCATTCACGTCGTTCTAACTGAATTTCCAATGAGAGAAAATCATTAATAATAATAATAATAATAATAATAATAATAATAATAATAATTATTATTATTATTATTATTATTATTATTATTGCTTCAGTTTGGTGAATAAGGAAGATGACTTTTTAACACTGTAATTTCTTTATTGCTTTTGAATTTATTAAAATTTATTTAATATTTTTAAAAATCTTTTATAATGTCATTTCTAAGTATTGCCCTTATTCATACGTATTAGTAGTAATTGATAACTTCTCAAATTGATTGTAGTATTATCAACGTACTTGTGATTTATGAAATGGATTTTTAATTTTTATTAACTGATGTAGTTTAGTATATTCAATTTGCATTGAAAGCAAGTCATCATACGGATATTCAATATTATTGCTTTAGTTTAACCATATTTTATATTGGTTAAATATTTTAATTTGCCATTTTTATTTTAATGGTTATTATTTTAATTAAATAGAAAATTTGAATTAAAGTCTTTCATAATAAATACTTAAAAAAATCTTTGTTTAAATAATCATATATGTAATGAACCTTGATACTCTCTTTTGTAAATGATACTCAAAAACAGTGCGTTTTTAAAAAAAATTGACCAAACACAATCTATTCATCAATTAGTGAAAAAGGTCATTTCAAACACGTTGGTCAAACACAAATTGTTGTTTTTCTGTAAAGTACTTCTCTAGCTTCTCAATATAAGTCATTTTTGACATCTTGGCAAAATAGACTCTTACTCCCTAAGAAGAGGGTGTATGTGAGGTTTATGATAAAGGACGGGCTCATGAAAGCAGGTCAAGGAGAAACATATAGAATTGTAAGCCTATGAAAAATGGTGTATATGACACTTTAGACAAATTATTCTCATACAAAAAACAGATTGAAAAGCTAAACATTGTATAAGACATCACACGTTTATATTGTAGGCACACTTTTGGATTATATATCTCAAATTCATGTCTATTTAGTCAAAGTGAACAATATGTGCCATAAATTTTGACTTGACACTTACACTATCTCGTAAAATTATTTAAAAAAATAAAAGGTTATGACAAAGACTACGAACGTGGCTAAGGTATAAGTACTTTTATTCTGGAGTATTTCTTTCTTTATCGCCCTTCACTAATAGTTTTGTTGTTATGCATATATAAGTACATCTTTGTAACGACCCAACATGTCTTTTTGAGCATCTGCACTTCGTTTGGTGGTTTGAGGGCACGAGTATCTCTGTATGATGTATTATGACTTGTATGTATTATTAGTCAAGAACTCTTGATCAAGAAGAAGAAGTAGACTGTTAGAGAGAGAGAGAGAGGAGATGAAGATAAAAATAGAGAAAGGAGAAAGAGCTTGATCTCTTATTCAATAATCTTGCTCTCCTTTAGTACACAAACCTATTTTATATAAGTGACGATTATACACAAAATAATATTTACTGCTTATAAAATGACTCTACTGCCCTTGTATCATTTTACACTCCCCCTCAAGCTAGATGTAGTAAAGATGTTAAGTACACCTAGCTTGGAGTTGAGATGCTTATATTGAACTCGATTGAGACCTTTGGTGAGAATATCAGCAGGTTGCTCTTTTGTAGTGATGTAGTTGGTGATTATCAAGCCTTGTTGTGTTTTTTTTCTTATGAAATGATAGTGGATTTCTATGTATTTGGTTCTCTCATGATAAACTGGATTTGCAGCTATTTGTATAGCTGCCTTACTGTCTGTATAAATCTTAACTGGAGCTTTAAATTTTGTGTCTACCTCCTTTAGCACACCTAGAAGCCAAACCAGTTCTGCTACAGTTGTTGCAAGGCTCCTATATTCAGCTTCTGCTGAGCTCCTAGAAACTTTAGTTTGCTTCTTAGATTTCCATGATACTATAGAGTCCCCTACTTTAATTAGAAACCCAGTAACAAATTTCGTTGTAAGTGGGCAGGCTGCCCAATCTGCATCACAATATGCAGCGATGTTGTTGCTGTAATTACTATATAACAGGATGCCCTGCCCAGGTTGATTTTTTACATATCAGACAATCCGTAAGGTTACTTCCATATGAGATTTCTTTGGTTGTTAAAGAAATTGACTCAATGTCAGAACTCCAAAGGCAATGTTTGGCCTTATTGCTGTTAAATATAGTAACTTTCCTATGAGCCTTTGATAGGTTGTTTGATCTGTTAGAGAGTCTTCTTTTGTTTTTGTATTCTTTCCAAGATGATCATTATACTGTTCAGAATTAAGCTTCATAGAAATATCAATGGGAGTTAGTGCAGGTTTAGCAGCTGTTAGGCCAACTTCTGAAATGAGTTCCAATGCATACTTTCTCTCATGCATTGTGGTCCCTTGCTTTGATCTAGAAAATTCAATGCCAAGAAAGTATTTTAGCTCTCCCAAGTCCTTCATTTTGAAGGCTTGCTGCAATGAAGCTTTTGTTTCTTTCATAAGTTTCAAACTGTTTCCTGTGATTAACATATTATCAACATATACTAGGACTATAACAATGCCTTCATTTATCTTCCTTATGAACAAAGAGTGATCAAAGTAACTATGTTTAAACTTGAAATTTTGTAGAGCTTCGGACAGTTTTGCATTCCGCTGTCTTGGTGCTTGTTTAAGTCCATATAAGGATTTAACAAATCTGCACACTGATCTACTCTCCCCCTGACTTTTAGATCCTTGAGGCGAGTCC
Organism: Nicotiana obtusifolia; assembly: GCA_002018475.1. Classification (NCBI taxonomy): domain Eukaryota; kingdom Viridiplantae; phylum Streptophyta; class Magnoliopsida; order Solanales; family Solanaceae; genus Nicotiana; species Nicotiana obtusifolia. The sequence goes on along the minus strand of MCJB01022836.1, from coordinate 48,887 downwards.
ATATATATTTCATAATGAAGATCTCCTTGAAGAAATGCATTGTATACATCCATTTGATGTATGTGCTACTTTCTTTCTGCTGCTACTGCCAGTATAGTTCTTACAGTGACCATCTTTACAACAAGTGAAAATATTTCCGGTAGTCAATTCCTTCTTGTTGACTCTACCCCTTTGCTATTAATTGAGCTTTGAATCTTTGAATCTTTCCTGATGCTTTGTATTTTATTTTATAGATCCATTAACACCCTATTGGTTTTTTACCTTGTGGCAGACTAACAACATCCCATGTGTGATTAGTTTCAAGTGCATTTATCTCTTCATTCATGACTTCAACCTATCTAGGATCTTTAATAGCTTCAAAGTATGTAGTAGGTCTTACAAATAGTAGAAAAACCAGCAATATACGCTTGATACTTTGGTGACAGATTGTCACATCCTATGTATTTGCTTAAGGGATAGGGTACAACCTGATGTATATTAAGAGAAACAAAATCTTTCATCCAAACTGGAGGTTGTGTACCTCTACTTGATTTTTTGGTGGTAGGTTCTTGTTGTTGATTAGGTTGATCATTCTGATGATTCTCAGTGATAGCCATAGCAGGTATAGGCTGCTGCACAGATGTCTCTTCTTCAATATGATCTTGAGGGTCTGAGATGTGAGCTGAAGTTTTATTTTCCATTGTGAAATCTGCAGGAGCTTTTGTTGGTGATTGAGTACCTACAGATTCATTCAGTCTTATTGGGACATCAAATATAATAACAGAGGTATTTGTAAATATCCCTGAGTTTGGTGTAGTATCCACAAAAAGTGGATGAGTTATGGACTTTTATTTAGTGAAAGGAAAAATATCCTCTCCGAATGTGAAATCTCTGTTGACAAAACAAGAATGAGTATACAGATGATACAGAACATATCCTTTGTGTATCTCAGAATACCCCATATGAGCAGCCATTCTAGTTCTAGGTAGTAGCTTGTCATGTTCCTGTACTGTCTTAGCTAAATATAGACATCCTAGTACTCTTAGATGTCCTAGGAAAGGTTTTCTGTTATGTAGCTTTTCATAGGGTGACATATGAACCACAGAACTAGGCGTTCTATTTATTAAATAAAATTAAGCAAGAATACAGTGTCCCCAGAATTTGATGGGAATCTGGGCTTGAAATCTAAAATGTGTCTAGGCTTCTTCTCTGTTACACTATTTTGCTGAGGGGTGTATGCACATGTCCTTTGATGTATTATTCATAGATTTTTGAATAGAGTATCGCACACAGAGTTCACAAATTCTGTTCCATTATCAGTTCTGATTAAGTTGACCTTTTTTTTTTAACTGTGTTTGTACAAAACTGAGGAAATGCTGAAGGCAAACACATACATTAGACTTTTGTTAAGAAGAAATATCCATGTCATTCTAGAATAGTCATCTACTACAGTTAGGAAGTACTTGTTTCCATCAAATGTAGCTACTTTATATGGCCCCCTATATCCATATGAATCAAATCAAAAGGACTAGACTTTTAATACAACTTGAATGAAATGGAAGTCTTGTTTGTTTGGCACATTGACATGAACCAAGTTAACCTATACGAGAGTGAGGAATAAAAACCAACAATCAACTTACCGCTTTTGATGTCCCACGATTCTGCTAGTGTGCACTTATTCACTCTATCTCTAATTGTTTGTAGATTAATAGAAAGCAATTTTTGAAGTCCTATAACAGACATATGACCAAATCTCCTATGCTACAACTCTACATTCTGACTCTCATTTGTTGATATTCCAAGTTCTTTAGCAAACAAACTGAAATTTCTAAAGTTCATTCTCTCAGCATCCATCTACAAGAGATATAGCCCTGCTTCTTTTTTAGCAATCTCCATCACCTTCCCAGTGAAGAGATCCTGGAAAACACAAAAATCAGGAAAAAACATGGCTAAGCACTGTAGTTCTTTTGTTAGCTTGGAGATAGAAAGTAGATTGTATTTAAATTGAGGAACATAAACATATTTGTTATAGTGTTTCTTTATGAAATAGAGCTAGCCACTGTGTGTGTGACATGAGATATATCACCATTTGGTAGTAGTACTCTTTTTGTATTACTTGTCTCAACTACTGTGTTCTTGTTCAGTAGGTTTATATTAGAGACCATGTGATCTGTAGCCCTGCCATGATCCGTTCTTGAGATGATTTAGACACTATCATTGCCCTATCAATATCAGTACCTGCTACATTAGCTGTAGAGGTTAGAGCTGTGATAGACCTCTTGTTAAGCATCTGCAGAAGCTGATCATATTGCTCCTTTGTAAGAGCATAATTTCCCAGTTGACCTGTATTCTCTTGGATGTCAGTAACCTGACTTTGTGAGCCTTAAGATTGCCCCAAATTTCTTTCACTTGTATGATAAAAAACACTTGTATTCTGTCCACAGTTAAATGTAGGGACTGAATTATTGTTTGTGAGTACATTTACATTATAGGCTGCATTATTGTTTCCCATATTTCCTCTCCTTTTTGGTTTAAAATCTGGAGGATATCCTACAATCTTAAAGCAATTTTCTTCGCTATGCCCTTTCATCTTGTAGAAATCACATTGCACATTGTAGTTTTTCTTGAACTTCTGATGCTGATTTCCTGTTCTTGTGTACATTGCAACTTCATAGTTTGTTGAAGTCAAAGCAGGGTTAGCACCTAAAATTCCTGTAGTTGCTGCTACTGACTTCTGCCCTTCATCACTTACTATTAAGGCATATGCTTGATTCACCGTAGGAGTAGGACTCCTCATTATAATATGATTTCTAGCTTGAGCATATGAGTCATTAAGGCCCATCACAAACTGATATAGTTTCAGGTTCATAGATATACTACAAAGTCTTTAGACTTTGAACAATCACAACCAGGAGCAGGAACTAGGGCCTCAAATTCCTCCCGTAGATCTTTGAATTTTGAAAAATAAACTGATACAGATGCACTCCCCTGACTCAGTGTTGCAATATCTTTATGCCGATTAAAAGTTCTTGAGTCGTCTACCTTATTAAATCTTTCCGACAAATCATCCCAAACGGCTTGAGCACTAGATGCATATATGATTCCACCTAGTAAATTCTTTGAAACCAGGTTCATTATCCAAGATAAAACTATCACATTAACCCTCTCCAGTGATTCCACATAGTGTCCGAAAATTTCTCTTTCTTGCATATTCCATCTATCATGCCTAATTTGTTCCTGCCCAATAATGCAACACACATAGAACGATTCCAGATAGAGTAGTTCTCCATACCTGTCCATTAAAATGAAATTATTCGAATTCCGCTCACACCAGCTGGCGACAAAACAACGGATGATTATAATCGGTTCCTGCAATAGGAGTTCTAGAATTCTGATTCAATGCTGAAGTTCCAGTTGTTTGCCCTAATTGCCCTCCAATTGACCCCATCTTTTACTCGATTATTTCGAATTTGAGTAGAGTTAGCAAAGATGAAGACTGATTTTCCATGATCGACGAAAGGAAGCTATGAATTCAAGCTTGTAAGCTCTGATACCATACTATTAGTCAAGAACTCTTGATCAAGAAGAAGAAGTAGACTGTTAGAGAGAGAGAGAGAGAGAGGAGATGAAGATGAAAATAGAGAAAGGAGCAAGAGCTTGATCTCTTATTCAATAATCTTGCTTTCCTTTAGTACCTAAACCTATTATATATAAGTGACTAACTGATTATACACCTAATAATATTTACTACTTATGAAATGACTCTAGTATCCTTGTATCATTTAACAGTGTGAATCGCCGCTTTTGGTTTTAAGGTTGTTCGGAATCGATTTGGAAGAATGAACTTCATGATTGAAGCTTTAAGTTGAAAGAGTTGACCAAGTTGGACTTTTTAGCATTTGACCTTGAATTGGAGTTTTGATAGTTCTTTTAGGTCCGGATGGTGATTTTGGACTCGGGTGTATGCCCAGATTTGCAGTTGGATATTTTTAGAAGGATTCGGCACTAATTGGCAAAAATTAAAATTTGAAAGTTTGGAAAAGTTCATTAAGTTTGATTTGAGGTGCGATTCGTCGTTTCGATGTTGTTATGCATGATTTGAGGCTTCAAGTAGGTCCATGTTATTCTATGAAACTTGTTGGTACGTTCTGACGGGGTCCCAAGGGGCTCGTTGAGTTTCAGATATGTTTGGGTTGTGTTGCGCTCGTTTTTTTGTTTCGACGCTGTTTCTTCAAGTATAAATGATACCACATTAAGCAAATGAACTCCAATTTCTGTTTTTATTGAAGCATTAGATCTGTATCGTAATTATGGAGCCATAGCAAAAAGAATCGTCAAATTTGGACATCGTATGAGGAGTTTATGGTCATTTTACTAAGAATTGGATTGTCAGATTTTTCAGATTAATTACGAAATTGCCACTGACTTCGTATTTAAAAATCTGCACTATTTCCAACTTTTGAAACCAATATATCTCCTTCATTATAAGGTCAAATGGAGTGATTCAAAAGCCTAACTTGACTAAATTTTCACAAGGAATCCATTGGAGGCATCAAAATTGAGTTTTGGGATCGTTTGCACACGTAACGAGGCAGAGCAGCTGGACAAAAATATTTAATATCAAGGATTTGTTCATTTGGTCATATTTTGAGTAGGGGAGCTTGGATTTGGGAAATGTTTGAGGCGATTTTCATCGTATGAATTGGGATAAGTGTTCTCTACACGGTTTCAGTTATATTTCATGAATCTATCTTCATTTTTGGTAATTGGATTGTGAATTTTAAATTGGATTTTTTGTTCAAAGTTTCATAGAGTGAATTTTTGAGTTTCGAGCATTGTTTCGGAGTCGGATTTGTCTTAAACTAGTATGATTGGACTCGTAGTCGGATTGTGTGAGTTTTGTCGGGTTCCAAGGCGCGGGCTTGAGTTTGACTTTTTGGTCGATTTTGGAATTTTGATTAAAGATTCGACCTTTATCGATTGGGTTGGTTTTCTTTGTCATTATTTGATGTATTTGAGTTTCTTTTGGCTAGTTTCGAGCCGTTCGGAGGTCGGTACGTTCGTGATGGCATCTTTGGAGCATCGTTTGGCTTTCTCAGTATTGGATTTGGCTTGTTCAAGGTAAGTAACACTTCTAAACTTGGTGCTGAGGGTATGAAACCTGAATATACATGATGAAGGTGTCACACCCATAGCAAGAGACTCTAGGAAGTCACTGAAGACAACATTACTTTCCCGGAGGAGGATGCAGATGGACTGCACAATGATGCATTGGTAATTTCTTTAGATGTACTACAGTTTAAAATCAAACGTGTTCTAGTGGAGCAAGGAAGTTCAGCCAACATCATGCAATTGAGGGTATTGGAGCAAGCCAAACTCACCGGAAGCATCATTCCAGCCACAGAACTCCTCGCCGAATTCAACCTCGCAAGCATGACAATTCGAGCAGAGATCCTGCTGCCCACGAACGCCGAAGGAGTGATGAAGACGACTCTTTTTGAAGTGGTGGACGGTGATATGGGTTATAATATTATTTTGGGAAGGCCGTGGTTGTACGATATGAGAGTCGTACCATCAACGTATCATCAGTTGCTTCCCAACGCCCAAAGGAATCAAACAGATAAGAGGCGACCAACTGGCGACAAGGGAGATGAATGCAATTTCGATCTCTAGTAGCAAAGAGAAGGAGCATGCGGCATAGCAATTATAGGAACCGGCGCCTGCTCCTGAATCGAGTAAACATAGCCAGGGGAGAAACGTCGAAATCTTATCAAGTGCCGAGATATTTTCAGGTACCAGAAGAGGCGGATGCAACAAAATCCACAGCGGAAGAGCTCGAGCAAGTTGCATTGTTTGAAAAGTTCTTGGAGAAGAAATTCCACTTGGGAACCCGACTGCACCCCGATTTCAGGTCTGACTTAATTAAATTTCTTAAATATAATGACAATTGTTTCACGTGGTCGCATGCAGATATGACAAGTATCCCAACGGAAGTGGCCATACACAAGCTAATCTTGGATACCAATATCTCTCCGGTAAGACAAAACAAAATGCCCTATTGCGGTGCCAAGAATAAATTCGTCACAGAAGAGGTAACGCGCCTACATGATATCGGTTCGATCGAGAGGTAAAGTATCCAGACTGGCTAGCTAATGTAGTAGTAGTTCCTAAGAAGAACAATAAATTTTGCATGTGTGTAGATTATAAGGACTTGAATAAGGCGTGCCCAAAAGAGTCATTCCCACTGCCAAACATCGATCAAATGATTGATGCGACGTCTGGGCACGAGTTAATGAGTTTTCTTGACGCTTCTTCTGAGTACAACCAAATTAAGATGAACCCGGAGGATCAGGAAAAGACTTCGTTCATAACGAATTTCGGCACATATTGCTATAATGTGATGCCCTTCAGGATAAAGAACGCCGGAGCCACTTATCAACGGCTCGTAAATAAGATGTTTGAAAAACAAATAGGGAAGACTATGGAAGTTTATATAGACGATATGCTCGTTAATTCTTTGAACGCAGGTATCATCTTAAGCATTTGCAAGAAACTTTCGACATCCTAAGGAAGCATAATCTGAAGCTTAACCCTAAGAAGTGCACGTTCGGGGTCAGCTTCTGCAAGTTCCTAAGATTTCTGGTATCATAAAGGGGGATTGAGGTAAACCCCGATAAGATCAAAGCCATCGAGGGCATCCCGGACTAGCTATCAAGCATGAAAGAAGTTTAAAGGCTCACAGGGAGATTGGCCGCTTTGAGCAGATTTATTTCCCGGTCATCACAGAAATGCCACCGTTTCTTCGCGCTGCTCGAAAAGAAAAACAACTTCAAATGGACCCCAGAATGCCAACAGGTTTTGAGGACTTGAAAAGGTAGTTGTCAAGCCCTTCGTTACTATCAAAACCGAAGGAAGGTGAAACACTATAGTTTACCTCGCAGTCTCAGAGGTAGCGATAAGTGCCATTTTAGTCCGTGAGGATGAAGGTATGCAATCTCCCATTTGTTACGTTAGTAAAATTTTAACGGGAGACGAAACTCGCTACCCGCATTTAGAGAAGCTGGCCTTAGCTCTCGTAGTTGCCGTTCAGAAACTGAGGCCTTACTTCCACTATCACCCGATAGTTGTGGTGACCATCTTTCCCCTGCGGAACATCCTCTAATAACCCGAACTCTCGGGTAGATTGGCCAAATGGGCCGTTGAAATGAGTGAATTCGACATAGAGTATAAATCGAGGACTGCAATTAAGTCACAAATTTTGGCCGACTTTGTGGCCGATTTTAGTCCAGGATTGCTGCCTTTGGCAACCAAAGAAGCTATGATGGTGTCGAAATCGACATCGGGAGTTTGGACCTTATTTACAGACGGAGCTTCCAACGTAAATGGGTCCGAACATGGCATAGTATTAACCACGCCTTCGAGAGAAACCCTAAAGCAGGCCATAAGAACAATCTATTTAACTAACAATAAAGCAGATTATGAAGCTTTGATTGCAGGACTCGAACTGGCCTGGGGTCTAGATTCGGAGGTCATAGAATCAAAAGCAACTCCCAGCTGATGGTAAATCAGGTCTACAGGATCTTCAAAACCGAAGAGGAGCGCATGCAACAATATGTAGTGAAGGTCCATGCTCTCCTAGCTAGATTTCGGGAGTGGTTGATTACTCAAATCTTGAGGGAAGAAAATGTAGAAGCAGATGCATTAGCTAACCTCAGTTCATCATCGGAAATGAAAGGATCGGATTCCGAAACGGTAGTACAGCTCATACACTCGGTTCGGACGCAGATAGATACTATGAGGTAAATACGACTAATCTGGTCCGGAATTGGAGGAATGAGATCATCGATTATCTCGAGCAGGGGAAGTTTCCTAAAAAGACTCCAAAGCGTCCCGGGCACTGCGCGCCAAAGCAACACGATATAGCTTTAAAGGAGGCCAACTGTACAGGAAATCTTTTCAAGGCCCGCTGGCCCGATGCTTAGGAGCGTCCGAAGCTAACTATGTTATGCAAGAAGTCCACGAAGGGATATGTCGAAATCATTCGGGCGCAAATTCCTTAGTGCTAAAGCTAGTAAGGACGGGATATTATTGGCCTCGAATGGAACAAGACCTCAAAGCTTTCATGCAAAAATGCGATAAGTGCCAACACTATGCACCACTGGTCCACTCGTCGGACCACTGCCGCCAGCCCCTAGTAAGGTAAGGTTTCTTTTAATTTTAACTGACTATTTTTCTAAGTGGGTTGAAGCAGGTCCTTATCAGAAGATCGGCGAACTTGAAGTCGTTGATTTCTTGTGAAAGAACATAATTTGCAGATTTGGAATACCAAAAGAGATAGCCTGCGATAACGGACCACAATTTATAGGCGCAAAGATCACAAAGTACCTTGAAGATTTGATAATCAAGAGAATCACATCTTAACCCTATCATCCAAGCGCCAAATGGTCAAATAGAATCAACAAACAAAGTGATTATACAAAATCTCGAGAAGAGGTTGGAAGCGGCTAAAGGTAAATGGTCTGAGGAACTACCTGGAGTGCTATAGGCGTACCGAACAACAGCCAAATCGAGCACAGGAGAAACTCATTTTTCCTTGTGTAGGAAGCAAAAGCCTTAATCCCGGTAGAAGTAGGAGAACCTACCTTGAGATATTTCTAGGCAAGTGAAGAGACAAACAACGAAACGATGTTAGTCAACTTGGAGCCACTCGATGAGCACAGAGACTTGGCACATATAAGAATGGCAGCCCAGAAACAGTGAATGGAAAGATATTATAATCGAAGAGCCAACCTCCGGTATTTTAAAGTGGGAGACTTGGTTTTAAGGAAAGTAACTCAAAACACCTGGAAACTCAACGCAGGGAAGCTAGGTCCAACCTGGGAAGACCCCTACCGGGTTTCAGCTGTCACCAGGAAAGGTTCATACGAGTTGGAGAATCAGGATGGAGAAAAGTTGCCAAGTAACTGGAATATGGCACACCTCAAGAGATATTATTGTTGACGAACATCACATGTACTGGAAGTATGTACTGCACTCTTTTTCCCTTTGTCTAGTTTTTGTCCCAATTGGTTTTTTCTAGAAAGGTATTTAACGAGGAAACAACGGCAAGCATACTACGAAGAAAATTTCAACAGAAGCAATAAGACCTTTAATAACAAGGCACACAAGAGAAGAACCACTCCGGAGCAGTCAGATAATCTTTGGCTAGATAGTAAAATTCTCACCGGGAAAGTGAGTTTGCCATCAAGCAAAGGTTACCCGACCGTTCACAAGTGCAAACCACTAGAGGATTGTTAAATAGTCTTTGGCTCAATAGCATAAATTCCTAAGAGGGAGCGAAGTTTGTTACCGAACTAAATATTGTCTATCAATTCATTAATGGAGTCCTCGAAGGTGCAAAACTTCCAGTATTCTAATTCGCATTCTTCACATTCAAACACTGGGGGAGAATGGTATAAGAATATCACAACAATGATTGCCACGTCGACTAGAATACGAAAACTAGGAATATAGTTGTATCATCGGGACTAGGGACTGCGCAGCCAGCCCCGTAGAAATAAATTGTACAACTTAGCCACAAGAAATGGCAATTTCATTTTAGCATAACGAATGCTTATGTACTTTTTGAATAAGGAAGGAATAAAGTGAAGTCTTTTTATTTTCTATCTTTTTTCTTGTATGACGGATGAATTGATATTATAAGTTGAAAGTTAAACAATTACTTCAAATGCTAGTGCCGTAATGAACAGGAGACGACCTCTTCAAGAACACTATAAACATAAGAGGTCCCTCTCTTATAAAACCCTCACAATAAAGGGTTGATTTCGAAAAAATTTGTGCCCGAAATCAAATGCTTTCGAAGAAAAAAATACACCCAAGGCTTTACATAATAAGAGGCAAACAGTAAAACTTATGGAAACCACTTAAGCAAAAAAGAATGCAAAGATAAAAACTTGCATAAATGTTCAAACGAAAGAAAGGCTAATGCAATACGTGAGAAAAAACGTCTTTATTCACTATAAACATGCCGAAGCGGCACGGATACAAAAGTTGGAAGAAGAAAGGAAAAGCTAAACTGCCGCATCTCTGGAACCCGGAGGAAGAGAAGTGTACGCGCCTCCAGGGGAAGTGGGTAAATCCGCCGATGGCTCAACATCTTAGCCCTCATCAGTTTGTCCTTCAACATCTTCGCCTTCCGTTTGCTCTTTAGTTCCTAAAGTTTCAGGTCTGGAACCAGAAGAACTGAAAGCATCAGGCCCTGTCAGGAGATCCCTTTTAGTAGCTGACTCAAGCTCACGGGCCTTAGCGATTTCGGCATCACAGTCAATGATACCCGCTTTAGCCTCTTCCAAGGTTTTTCTCCTCATACTATACATAACATAAGTTTTCTCAACAATGATAGAAGCCGCTCGGTGCATAAGTTCTTCTTTGAGTTAGGTAACCTCGGCAGAAAGGTTTTTTCGGACCGATCTAACAGATTTGAGGCTAACATCGAGGTCTCAAAAAATTGAGCTAAAAATCCTATTATGCTCAATAGTCTTCCTATACTTCTCCTCCAATTGGGCATGTTTCACCCCCACAGTAGCAAGCTCTTCAGTTTTGGAGTTCAAGGCTGCCTCTAAGTTGGTCTATCTTTCAGCGGAGGCAGCCTCGCGATCGATTGCATCAAGAACGTCACTATGGAATTCAACCCATTTGGCCTTGGCTTTATCAAATTGAACCCTTAGTGAACCAATCTCTTGGCTAAGCGTTTCCACTTCTTGCTCGTTTTGATGCAAACGAGTCTCCAACACAATGGCCTCAGCAGCTTTGGCTTCCAATTCTGATGCGAGCAGCAGTTTGCTCCCGCTTGACCAAAAGTTGATCCCACGGAGGCAAGTTCTTCTTTTTCCCGAATAAATCTCTAGAGGCCCTTATAAGCAAGGAAATTGGCCTACAAAACAAGAAAGACAAACTCAGGATATTTTCTATCAAAGACAGAAGAAATGACAAAAGAAGTGAAGAATGTACCGCTGCGGCATTGTGCATGACATTATTCAACAAGCACTCTCCCGAGAGAGCCTGTATCTTTTCCTAGTCTTTTTCTAAAGCCAAAGGCTTCAAATAGTTAGCAAGTTCCACCGGCCGGGATAGCAAATTGCATCCGGTGGAGAACGAGAGAGTAACGCTCCTTCTCCTTTGTGGATCTTCTATGGGGGGAGCATAGTTTTGCCCCAAATTCCCATAAACTGGGGAATGACGGAGAAGAACACCCTCTTGTCGGGTAGATGCGGCCGGTGGAGATGATGTAGCATTTGCTGGTCGAAGAGTTGGTAAAGGTTGAGATGATGTAGCAGTTGTTGGTGTTGGAGAAGACGGAAATAAAGCTGATGGTGTTGAAGGGTGAGAAGCAGCTGCGAAAAACGCAGTGCTGGTTGTTGGTTGCTCGTCAACCAAAGACGAAAGGGCTCAGCCCCAAAATACTGGGCGCAACGACTGGGATTCGGAAGCGGGAGTTGGCATTTTCCACCATTTCATACTCCCCGCAAAGCACCGAGACATTGTTCTCGGTTGGTGTGACTAACTCAACAGATTGAGCGGTCTGTTGAGTTGAGGAAGGTCGTCATCTTCTATGTAGAGAAGCTCCCTCCTTGCTAGCTTCTCCATCATTGTCAATCATCATGGTATCTATGGCCTACCCGGGCAGAGGACTCGTCACCACGACTTCCAGAGACGACTCGGGGGCAGCATTCTTTGCCCTCTTATTCTTTCCCCCGTCCGTGGGGGAACACCTTTTTTTTGGTTGCTTGTTGTCCAGACGGGACTCCGGAAAGAAGCACTTGCACTAGAAGCAGGCCCGGAGACGCCTATCCGTGAAAAAACTTTCTGCAGCAGCCTCACCGCATCAGCAAGATCAGCCAAAATATCCTCCTCGGGGACGAAAACTGAGCTCTAGGGTAGACCTATATTCAATAGGAGAGAAAAATTAGATAAATTCCTCATAAGAAAAGGTAAGGACATGATGAGTTAAACATACCATGATTTTTGCCTTCCACCTATATTTCAGGGACAGTTCTTTCCACGAGTGAGTTTTAAGCGTAGTAACTCCAAAATTTTCTTAACTCATTGGTCCAAGCCCTCAATCCTAGGGAGAACCCACTGAGTCACTGAAGCAGGAAAAGGAAGAAACTTTAATAATGACGAGAAAAGGATCTTTAACAAGAATAGAAGCAAATTGTATACTTACGAGTGCGATTCCACAATTCCGGGAAGGAAGGTGCCGAGGCCGGGATGATATAACTGGTGGAAACGGAAACAAACCATTTCGTCCACCCACGATCGTCATCATCATCCATGCTGGATAGCAATACATGGTGGCCTCGCTTGTTGAAGTTAATCATTCCCCCACGGAAGATCTTGGGGGAATAAAGGTTCATCATATGAGCTAAAGATAGCTCCTTCCCCATTTCCTGGCACAGACACCGAAGGCAAGTAATCGTCCTCCACACGGAGGGAATCACCTGTGCCAAACACATTTGGTAGCGGAGGCAAAACTCCTTAATGACGGAGTCAAGCTCTCTACTCAGAGAAAAAGTCCCCAAAGTGAAGGGATACGTATAGAAGTACGTAAAATCCTTCTTGGGTAAGGTTACCCACTCTGCCAGGTCAGGAGCGATAATGTCTAAATCCTGGCAAGGACAATCTTCCTTCACAGCAGGAATGCTGGAAGGACGGATGGAAGAAGGATATCTCCTAAGGACCCATGTACGAGGGCTAACAGAAAAAAATTTCTCTTCGAAGTCTTTTGTTATGATAAGACTTCTAGGGATGATGGTGCTCACTGCTGGAGGATCCGTGTCCTCGGCTTTGTTTTTGTTCTTTGAGGAGCTGGTATTTTTTTGAAGAAGAAGCCATTATTTGTCATGGAAGAAGGAAGAACTTTTCTCGTTTGAAGAGAGTTAAAGAAAAGTTGTAGAGCAGAATACCAGTTGAATGAGGAGAGTTTGAGAGAGTTTGGAGAATTATGGAGTATGAATGAAGGAGGTTGATGCGTATAAGTAAAGGTTTAGGCGGCTAAAAATTTGTGGCCATGATTACCATGATAACCGGCAAAAGATATGCTGAATCGTGAGATGACTCGTGTTCGGGGCATTAAATGCGGAGACACGTGCGTCTAATCAACTGTCGGAAGCTTTTCAGAAGGGTTCAGAGTAATTCCCGCCAAAAAGAATGTTCCTACCAACTTCTCGGTGACACAAAGTTATGTCACCGGAAAGCAGGGAGACTATCTATATAGTGTAAAATATGCTATGCTAAGTGGTTGTATAAGAGAGTGACACGTGAAGCCCAAAGCAGAGGATAGTTAGAACCTAAGACAACTGTTCTATTTGTCAACAGAAAGAATGATGCCTATAAAGATGCAATAAATACCTGCCATTCGGTAGCATTTAATAGAGAATATTCCACAACATTTAGTATACTGCCCCTTACAAAGAAACTGTCATTTATGCTCACCGTTACATATTCTTCAATGGCCCTCATAATTAACATTAAAGAAGTTGATCCTAGGATCTTGTTCCCTAGGTGCAGCGATAAATAGTGAGCTTTGTTATCATTGTAAAGGACACGAATTTCCTGGCAAACTTACGCAATAATCAATTCAAAGCTTTATACAATTTTATCTTCTTACTTCTTGATTTCATTACTGATGTGCCCGGAAGCCCTGCTACCGGAATTACCGTTTATGCTATTTTGTCTTCATTTCAAGGCTAAGTACTACGTATTTCTTCAATAAATTTTATTATTTTAGGATTGAATTAATTTATTTTTCTAGCCATTTTTGTTCTAGGTTTTCTTTTTTCGCCGGGGCTTCAACAGGAATCACACAAGGGCAGATTAGAAACCTCTGGTAAAATGCCCGCCCGTAACTACGTATAGATTCAACTGTACGGCTTTACAGATAAATATGAAACTTCAAACATTTTCCGTTGTTTTTTAATTGTTTGATCTTTTTTTGTTTTGATACTTTTAGCTAAGACGCAGATGAAGCTGATTGCATTTAAATGTTATATCAAAATGAGGATATATATCTAACTATATCTTTATTTATTTTTATACATTTATACAAAGTTAGGTCAAACCGGTACAAACTTACATCTACCAATGCAGCTAGATGTAGGCGGGTTCTAAATTCTTGGGCCTTTAAAAGAAATTCATTTGCCTTTAATTCGTGAGTTACTTGCTAAAGTTTTGAACATACCAAAGGAAGTATGTAACTTACATCTAAGGGCATGTAACCTGCTTCCATCAATCACCCATACTCATACATATCAGTGATAAACGGACGGTTCGGGTCGGATATAGGATGGGTTAAAAATGGATAATGAAAAATGGATAAATTATCGGATCCCATCATATTTAATACGGATAAAAAATGGGTTAACCGGCGGATAATATGGTATGGCTTCATGAATATGATCACTTTTGGAAGAATTCCTAGTCTCCTAAATTTAAGGAACCTCCAATTTGAGATTTTACAAATGTAAAAGTTAAACCCATTAGTTATCCATTGGTTATCCATTTTCTAAATGAATAATATGGTTCTTATCCATATTTGACCCGTTTTTAAGAAGTTCATTATCCAACTCATTTTTAATGAATAATATGAGACTGTTTTCTTTTAACCATTTTACATCCCTATCACACATAGAAGAAAGCTACTTAGGCCACTCTGCTTTCCTTGCTATAGAAAGGACGTGTGCAATTAGTCGTAGCAATAAGGAAAAAAACTTAAGTCCTTATAGTTTTTGAATTGATCAAAATTAAACTAACTTTAACATTTTAAACCCTATTTTCTTCAAATATTACGGCATAGATCAGGAAATAGGAATACTATATCAAGAAAGTCCAAAAGGAAGGAATACAAAAGATAATATTATTGTTAAATTAACGACACATGCATGAACGTAGAAAATACCATAATGTAGAATTGCTAAAGCAAAGGATGAAGACAGAGATTGTGGAGAGTGGTATCTATGGAGTCACACATGCCAAACTGCCTAGTCTACGAGAGACATCCTACTTATTAATGATCAAAAGGTAAGTCTAGAGAAATAATTGGAGTGGTTTAAAAGTTCCTTTTTGAGGTCACCAAGCAATGGTTCGAAAAAGCAGACCCCTCTACATTTTTAGCAACTTTTACTTTCATAACGTTTTATTTCAACGAGTAACGATTTTACCTGTCCGCTTTAACCAAAACTTCTTTTGGCGTAGCAAATCCTCTTGCCACTTCTTTTATTCTTCATTTTTGTTTGTTTATAGGGGGAGGGGAAAGCACAGGCAGATTTATAATTTTGAGTTATTGGATTTTAGCTTCTTAAAAAGGCAGTTTAAAACTAGAAGTTAGAATTTTAGCTCCGCCTATAAAAAAAATATAAAATGAGAGAGCAGATTATAAGGCGGGGAATACAAATTTATAATCTAAAGTTAAGTCAGGTAAAATCCAAGTTGGATCTGGATTCCTCCATTCTTGCCTATTTTTATTCTTTGTCTATTCTTTTCTTTCCAGTATTTAATTATGAGTATGTTTTAATATTCTATTTTACGCATCACATCAATTAAGAAATGAGAATTTATATCTTTAGATCAAAGAAGGGTTTAGCTATTGGAATAATAGTATTTATTGTTATTTTTGTTTGTAAAATTGGTGAACTAAGCGAAGGTCCGAAAAAAGAAGACACTAACAAGGTAAAAATTTTGGTAACCAACCAACTGCATATTTGATCTTCTTTCCATTTCTCAATGTGATTTTTTCTTAATTTATACACCCAAATATGAAAAATTAATTACGTGGATAAATTCCATCGTTTGATATCAACATATTTCTATCTACAATCATTTCTATGCATACCCTTGTAAAATAATTTAGAAATCATGGTTTCAGCATTTAGCTTGTTTAGACAACTTTTTGGAAGAAAAGTTTAACGGAGTATTTTCACAGAAAAAATATTTCTGTGAGAATTATTTCAACTGGTATACTTGGGTAACGTAATTTAGAAATTTAGCGATTTCAGACTTCAGCTTGTTTAGACAACTTTTTGGGACTTTTTCTCCAAAAAGAAGTGGTTCTCATGGGAAAAAGTATGCACTTGGTTAACTTTTTTTTGTAAATGTCTTTGGAACTATGTCGAAAATATTACGCGAAAGAACTTTTCTTCCAAAAGAAACCGTGGAAAACTTTGCTGGAAAACTATAAACAACCATAATTCGAGTAAACTTGACAAAGGTTCTTAGAGGAAGTTTACATGGCTAAACATTAGAGGTGAGGCTAGATTTGAGTTTACAAAGGCAGCTTACTGAATTTTGGATAAATTCTTATACATATTAAGCGGATTTTAACATAAATATAAAGTTTGAGAAAACTGATAAGTTTCACCAAATTCGTAATCGGAGTTGTAGCTTCGCTCCGGTAAACGCCTCTTTAATATTTTTATATGACCTGTCAATTCTAAGTAATACACTAATGCGTATTATCAAGTGGTTGGGGTGAAAAGATAAGTTATATAATATGTGTGAAACGTAATCATCAGAGTTACTTTTTTTTGTGTAAGATCAATAAAATGAGTAATGAATGGATAAAAAGCAAACTGTTAATTATGATTATGTTACTTTTGAAAAAACAATAGTGAAGAAAGAGATTTCTTCGGCCCGATTCACCAAGGACCAAAAGATAAAAAACGAAAAAGAACGATGTTAAATGGCATGTCGTTATCACGGTGGTGGATGCTTTTAGCCTTTAAAGAAGGAAACCAAAGACCAAGGAAATGTTTTTCATAAAGCTTTAACCGATTAACGAACGCTTTGTGCGGGCAGCAAAAGTTTTAAAGTAAATATTTTTCTGAAAAAATAAGTGATGTTTTTACTTATTTTATGGTATTTAGTTAGTAAGTCAAAAATATTATATCAAGAACATTTACATGTAATCTAGACAAACATTATGAAGGACGGAATGAGTGCGGCCAAAGTTTGTAGTTCAGGGTCAAGTATCGGGGGTTCGAGGTCGGAAATTCGGGGCTAGGGGCCAGAAGTCGAGTTCGAGGGTTGTCGTCCGAGGTTCGAGATAAAAAAGTTCGGAGTTCGAGGTCTGGAGGTCAGGGTTCGGGGTTCAGGTCCAAGGTTCAAAATCGAGGTTAGGATTCCAGTTGGATGTTCGAGTCGAGGTCCGAAGAAGAGAATCAGGGATTGAGGTTTGGGGCCAAGGGTCAAGGGTCAAGGGTCATGGTCTCCGGTTCGAGTCAGGAGGTCGAGGGTCGAGGGTCGAGGGTCGAGGTAGGTGTCCGGTGTTTGGGGCCTAGGATCCAGGGTTAGGGGTCAGGGGAATCGATCGGCGGGGAAGTTGGGCTAGGGGTGAAGGGGGCGGAGGAGGCGAGAGCCGAGAGCCGAGGATAAAGGTGGCCAGCGGGTTGATCGGGCTGGGGTTGGGGGTTGGGCGAGGTGAGCGGGGGTCTATTTGGGGGCGTGGAGTAATAAAAGATAGTTTCGAAAAGTATTCTCTCATCTTGGCAGAGAAGTCATTTTTCTTAAATTGAAAATAAACGAGTTCATAAGAAAAATATTATCTCAAATATTTAATCCAATCAAACATAAAAAAAATTAGCCAACCAACTAGAAAATATTTTTTACATACCAAACACACCCTTAGTCGCATAGTTCATATCATCATAAGATTAATGAATACATAAAGTTAAATTTTAGGGTTTAACATAAATATTGGCATACGAGTTAATATTTTTCAAGAACAAAACAAGATTTTACGATCTATACCATATTTGTATCATATCAAATAAGGAGTATAACAGAAAGTGATAATATATATATATATAGAAAAAATATGACATGACACGTGGCCACTTAAAGGAAGGACACGTGAAATATAAAATGGAGATGGCCACTGAACGTAGTTATTCCGCTTGTCATCGGAAGAAATAACAATCATAAAAGGAGTATTAAATGCTTTGCGCACGGTAATATCTAATACGGTATTCTGCAACATTAAGGATGATGGCCCGTTACGAGGAATTTGGCATTTATGTCTAACGTTACATCTTCATCAATGGCCCTCATAATTGACATTAGAGAAGAGCATGATCCTAAGACTTTCTTCCCTAGACATAACTATAAATAGAGAGCTCAGTTATCATTGTAAGGGGGATGAATTTTCTGGCTAACTCACACTACATTCTATACAGCATTTTAACACAATTTTACTCTCTCGCTTTCGATCTTGTCATTGTTGTTCCTGAAAACCTTGTTCCCGAACTCATTAGCTCTGCTATTTCATCTACATTCTAAGACTAAGTATTTTATATTTCATCAGTTATTTTATTATTTCTTGGATCAAATTAATTCACTTGTCTAGAAACCACGAACAAATTTAACTATATCGTTTTCCGGGTAAACAATTTGGCACCTACTGTGGGGCCTAGACAGTCATGCAATTAAATTGATCCTTGCCTTTTTTACTAAAAAGTTTGATTATTTTTGTCTGAGCAAAAATCACAAAATAAATGGCAGACAACAATATTAACGGCACACGCAACCCTGAAATTCAAGGGAGCAGCCTCATTTCGAGGATACAATCAGTGATACTCGCAATGAGGAGAACAACACCTCACCGACGCATGACGGGTGATACCTTCAGCAGGTTCGGGAGTGGACTCCTGATGATGCTGATGAGGAGCATGTAGCGGGTGCAGTGAGGGTCCTGCAAGAACAACAGGCAATCATTCTAGGCCATCTCACACGCAGGATCAGGTTATGACAAAATTAAAGCATGTGCTGTCAGGTGCTTCAAATAATGCGAACAAGCGAGATCCAATTCCTCTCGAGGTTATCGCAAACCAAACAACGCAGAGAGTCAACAACAACACTTCCAGGGGCGAAGTTTGCTCCGATGGGACTGGGGGGAGTAGGTTCCGGCCTCAACAACGATAACGATCCATTCAAGGAGGAACTTCTGCGATTCATGAAGGAAGTAAACATGGGCATGGATCAAATCCCAGGTGCACCACCAGTATTGAAGGGCCCGAACTCGAAGAAGTATATTCAGTTACCGTACAAGCCGAGTGCGGCCCCGAAATTAATCCCGAAGCGGTTTAAAATGCCCGAAGTGCCGAAGTATGACAAAACTTCATATTCGTAGGAGCACATTACCACTTATACAACAGCAGTGAAAGGAAATAATTTGGCTCCTCATGAAATTGAGTCCGTGTTGCTGAAAAAATTTGGTGAGACTCTCATGAGGAGAGCTTTGACATGGTATTCACTATTGTCCGAGTATTCCATAGATTCCTTTAAGATGCTCGCGGATTCTTTCATCAAGGCTCATGCCGGTGCCAGAAAGGTGTAGGCCCGAAAGGCCAACATATTCAGGATCGCGCAGGGAGAGTCTGAATTATTATGAGTGTACGTCACCCGGTTCCAAATAGAAAGTATGTTACCGACGGTCCCTGATGAATGGGCAGCTAAAGCGTTCAACAAAGGTTTAAATTCGAGAAGCTCAGACGCTTCCCAGAAGTTGAAGAAAAGTCTGCTCGAGTTCCAAGCGACGACTTGGGGGGATGTCCACAACCGGTACGAGTCGAAAATAAGGATCGAAGACGATTAGGTTGATTTCCCATCGTCGACCAGAGGACTGGAGAAGAACAGAGAAAAAATGAAGGATGATATTGACACAGATAGACATACTTCAAGAGGCCGGTTTTTGCCCTACGAGCGGACAGAAAGTCATGGCAGGAACTTTCGAACAGCGGATAGGTTCATCGTTGATAGAAGGATTGATCGTGCCGGAACAACAGATCGTTGTAGGATAGAGAAATCTCGAAGTCGCAAGATTCTTCTAACCCAATGTTATCAGAATATAACTTCAATGTCAGTGTCGTAGAGTTGGTGTCGGCCATGAGGAATATCAAAGAGGCACGATTCTCAAGACCTATGAAATCTGATCCCAGCCAGAGGGATCCCAATTTGTGGTGTGAATACCATGGTACTAATTGCCAACACCTCCGGGGAGAAGTGGCAACGCTGTTAAAAAACGGTCACCTCAGAGAGTTCTTGAGCGACGAGCTAAAAACAACTATGGTTGGAACAGGGGCGATGCAGAAACCTCAAAAGCAGGAGAAGAACCTCCACGCTAAATGATTAACATGATCTTCATAGGGAATGAAATTAACGGGGTCACCTTTTTGGCAGCAAAAAAGAAAAAGTGTCGATAACTCATAGTAAGAGGCTCCAGGACGACGATATCACGCTCACGGACGAAGATGCAGACGGATTACTACTGCCGCACGATGACGCACTGATAATTTCTTTAAATGTGTTAGATTTTAAAACTAAACTTGTTTTACTGGATCAAAGAAGCTAAGATAATATCATATAATGGAGAGTACTAGAGCAAGCTAAACTCACCGGAAGCATTATCCTGACAATGAAACTCCACGCCGGATTCAATCTCCCAAGTGTGACAACCCGGAGAGAAATTTTTTTGCTCACAAACGCAGAGGGAGTAATGAAGACAACACTCTTCGAAGTGGTAGACTGAGACATGGGATATAACATCATCTTGGGAAGGTCGCGGCTGCACGAGATTAAAGTCGTGCCTTCAACATATCACCAATTGTTAAAATTTCCGACACATGAGGGGATCAAACGGTTAAGGGGTGATCAACCGGCAGCAAGGGAGATGAATGCGATTTTGGTTTCCAGTAGCAAAGGAAAGGAACATGTGGTGTAGCAATTACTAGAACCGGCATCTGCTCCCGAACCAGAGGAAGATAACCCGGGGATAGAAGAGTCGAAATAATATCAGGTACCAAGGTATTTTCAAGTACAAGAAGAGACGGATGCAACGAAGTCCACGGCAGAAGAACTGGAGCGGGTTGCATTGCTCAAAGAATTCCTAGAAAGGAAATTCCATTTGTGAACAGGACTGCACCAGGAGCATAGGTCTGCTTTTACTGAATTCCTTAAAATTAATGCCGATTGTTTTGCATGGTCACACGAATATATGAAAGGCATCCCAACAAAGATAGCCGTACACAAGTTAAGCTTGAATCCCATCATACCTCCGGTAAGGCAAATGAAATGCCTCATTGCTGAAGCAAGGAATAAATTCTTCAAAGAAGAGGTAACTCGTTTAATTAAGAGTGGTTCAATCCGAGAGGTAACATATCCGGACTGCCTATCCAAAATAGTAGTAGTACCTAAGAAAAATAATAATTTTCGCATATGTGTAGATTATAAGGATCTTAATAAGGCGTGCCCAAAAGATTCATTCTCAATGCCAAATATCAATCAGATGATTGATGCTACAGCTAGGCACGATTTAATGAGTTTCCTTGATGCTTATTCTGGGTACAATCAAATCAAGATAAACCCAGAAAATCAAGGCCATAGAGGACATCCCCGATCAATTGTCTAACGTAAAAGGTCTAAAGGCTCACGGGGAGATTGGCAACTTTGAGCAGGTTCATTTTCCGTTCATCAGAAAAATGTCATCGCTTCTTCGCACTACTCAAAAAGAAAAAAAAATTTGAGTGGACACCGGAGTGTCAGCAAGCTTTGAAGGAATTGAAGAAATACTTGGCAAGCCCTCCGTTGCTCTCAAAACCAAAGGAAGGAGAAACGTTGCTGCTCTACCTCGCGATTTCAGAAGTTGCATTGAGTGCAGTTCTGGTCCGAGAGGATGAAGGTACGCAATCTCTCATTTATTATTTTAGCAAGATTGTAATGGGAACAGAAACTCGCTACCCACATTTGAAAAGCTGGCCTTAGCTCTTGTAGTCGCCGCTCGGAAGCTGAGGCCCTACTTCCAATGCCACCCAATAGCTGTGGTAACTACTTTCCCTTTGAAGAATATCCTCCATAAACTCGAGTTCTCGGGTACATTGGCCAAATGGGCCATCAAAATGAGCGAATTCGATATAGAATATAAACTGAGGACTGCAATTAAGTCACAAGTTTTGGCTGACTTCGTGGCCGACTTCATTCAGGGACTATTGCCTCTAGCAGCTAAGGAGGCAATAATGGCGTCAGAATTGACATTAGGATTTTGGACCTTATTTACAGATGGAGCTTCAAACGTAAAAGGTGCGGGCTCGGAATAGTTTTAATCACGTCTTTGGGGGAAACCTTAAGGCAAGCCATAAGAACGATTCCTCTAACTAATAATGGAGCAGAGTATGAAGCTTTGATTGTCGGGCTCGAATTGGCCCGTGATACTGACTCCGAAGTGATCGAAATCAAATGCGATTCACAGTTGGTGGTAAATCAGGTCTATGGAATTTTTGACACCAAAGAGGAACGTATGCAACAATACGTGGTAAAGGTTCAGGCTCTATTGGCATCATTCCGAGAGTGATCAATAACTCATATCCCGAGGGAAGATAACGCGGAGGCAGATGCATTGGCAAATTTGGGCTCATCAAAAGAAATCCAAGGATCGGAATCAGGGACAGTAGTACAACTGATGAACTCAGCCTTGGATACAAATGGTTACTATGAGGTGAATTCGACTAGTTTGGTCTGGGACTGGAAAAATGATATAATCGATTATCTTGAGCATGGAAAGTTGCCCAAAGACCCCAAAGCATCAAGAGCGTTGCGCGCCAAAGCTGCATGTTATAGCTTCAAGAAAGGCCAATTGTACATAAAGTCCTTTCAAGGCCTGTTGGCGCGATGCTTAGGGGCATCAGAAGCTAACTATGTCACGAGAGAAGTCCATGAAGGGATATGCGATAACCACTCAGGTGCAGATTCTTTGGTGCTGAAATTAGTTCGGGTAGGATATTACTGGCCCCTTACGGAACAAGATGCAAAAGTCTACGCACCACTAGTACATCAACCGGCAGAACCCCTACGTTCGGTTCTGTCCCCGTGGCCATTCATGAATGGGGGATGGACATCATCAAACCGCTACCATCGGCTCCCCAAAAGGTAAAATTTCTTTTACTTTTAACTAACTATTTCTCTAAATGAGTGGAAGCAAGTCCTTATCAGAAGATCGGAGAACGCGAAGTGGTCGACTTCCTGTGGAAAAATATAATTTGCAGGTTTGGAATACCAAAGGAGATCGCATGCGACAATGGGGCGCAGTTTATCAGTGCAAAAGTTACAAAGTTCCTTGAAGATTTGATGATAAAGAGAATTACCTCTTCGCCTTATCATCGGAGCACAAATGGTCAAGCAGAGTCAACAACAAAGTGATTATCCAAAACCTCAAGAAAATATTGGAAGCGGCAAAAGGCAACTGGCTCGAAGAATTACCTGGAGTTCTATGGGCCTACCGAACAACGGCCAAATCAAGCACAGGAGAAATCTCTTTTCCCCTTGTATACGGTGCAGAAGCTTTTATACCAGTGGAAGTGGGGGAACCAACCTTAAGGTATTCCTAGGCGAACGAAGAACCGAACAACGAAGCAATGCTAATCAACATGGAGTTGTTCGAGGAACGCAGGGACTTGGCGCATGTTATAATGGTGGCCCAAAAAGCAGAGAATGAAGCGACATTATAATCAAAGAGCCAAGTTCCGATATTTCAAAGTAGGAGACTTGGTCTTCAGGAAGGTAACTCAAAACACCCGGGAACTCAACGCGGGCAAATTAGGCCCAACATTGGAAGGCCCTTTATCGAGTTTCAGCCATCACTGGGAAAGGATCATACGAATTGGAGAATCAAAACGGTGACAAGTTGCTCAACAACTGGAATGTAGATCACCTCAAAAGATATTACTGCTGACGAACAACAGTCAAACAGGAAGTATGTGCTGCACTATTTTTCCCTTCGTTCAGTTTTTGTCCCAATTGGGTTTTTCTAGCAAGGAGTTTAATGAGGCAGCGACAGAAAGCATACTACGAAGACAACAGTGATAAGACCTTTGTTAACAAGGCAAACAAGCAAGTTTTCACTCGGGGGCGATTAAATAATTTGTGCTTCGATAGCAAATTACCACCGGGAAGTTAAGTTTGCTATCGAATAGGGGTTACCCGATCATTTCCAAGCATAAACCACTAGAGGACTGTTAAGTATTCTTTCGCTCGATAGCATGGGTTTCTAATGGGGAACAAGATATGTTACCTATGAAGGATTACCTAGCAATTCATTGGTGGGATCTTCGAACACACAAGACTTCTAGTGTTCCAAATCGCATTCTTCGCATTCGAACACTAGGGGGGGGGGATGATTATGAGGATACGACAATACTGAATGCCACATCAACTAAGGAACGAAAATCAAGAACTGAATACGTCATCGGGACCGGGGAGTACGTAGCCAGCCCCGTAGAAACAAGTTGTACAAGATAGCCACAAGTCATGGCAATTTCTTTATAGCCACAAGTCATGGCAATTTCTTTTCTGCATAGCAAAATGCTTATGTACGTTTGAAAATAGAAGGAATTAAAAGAAATGAATCCTTTTGTTTTTATCTTGTTTTCTTGTTTGAACGATGATTAATTTTAACATTTGAAAGTTAAACAAGTACTTCAAATGATTGTGCAGTAATGAAAAAGAGATGTCCTCTTCAAGAGCACCGTAAACATAAGAGGGCCCTCTCTTATAAAAACCCTCACGGTAAAGGGTTGGTTCCAGAAGAATCAATGCTCGGAATCCATATGCCATCAGGGAAAAATACACCCAAAGCTGCATATGAAAAAGACGCAAAAAACAAACTTGCGCAAATACTTATTTAAACCCTCATGTAAAAGGGATAATTCTAGGAACCAAAATGCCTTGAAGAAAAAGCATATGAGAACACATGATAAAGCGTGAATAGAACAACATGCGCAGAATACTTAAGAAAATATGAAAGTTAAAGACTTGCATGAATATTCAAAACAAAAATATGACTCAAACGATACTTGAGCAAAAAATATATTTTTATTTACAAGGGCGCGTCAGAGTGATAAAGGTACAAATAGAGAAAGAAAGAAAATGCTAAGCTGCAGCATCTCCGGAATCAGGAGGAAGAGAAGTATACGCATTTCCAGGAGTTGGTTCCACCGATGGCTCAACGTTTTCCCCAGCTTGGTCTTCGGCATCATCACCTCCCGATCCCTCTTCAGTTTCCGAAAACTCATAACCGGAATTAGAAGAACCTGGAGGGTCAGACTATGCCGGGAGTCCATTTTTTGCAGCCAACTCAAGCTCTCTGGCCTTAGTAATTTTGGTATCAATGTCAATGATACCGGTCTTGACCTCTTCCACAGTTTTTCTCCTGATACTATACATGGAATAAGTTTTTTCAACAATGAGGGAAGCCGCTCGGCGCTTGAGTTCTTCTTTGAGTTGAGCAACTTCGGCGAAAAGGTTTTCACGGGCGAACCTAACAGGTTGGAGATTGACATCAAGCTCACGAACAGTTGAACTTAGAGCCTATTATGCTCGATAGTTTTCCTGTACTTCTCTTCCAATTGGGCATGTTTCGCTACCACAATAGCAAGCTCTTCACTTTTGGAGTTTAAGGTTATCTCTAGTTAATCACTCTTTCAGCGAAGGTAGCCTCATGATCGTTTGCAGCAAGAACGACGTTCTGGACTTCTGCCCGTTTACCCTTGGCTTCATCAAATCTAACCCTCAGAAGCCTAATTTCTTAGCTAAGGGTTACCATTTCTTGCTCGCTTTGCTACAAACGAGCCTCTAAAATAACGATCTCGGTAGCTTTGGTTTCTAGTTCCGAGAGGCAGAGGACAGTCTGGTCTAGTTCAACCAAAAGCTGTTCCCGTTCAGAAGTAAGTTCTTCCTTCTCACGAATCAGCCTTTGAAGGCCCTCAGAAGCAAGAAAGTTGGCCTACAAAACAAGAAGAGGTAAAACTTAGAGTATATTTGTTTAAAAGTAGAAGAAATAATAGAAGAAGCAAGGAACGTACCGCTGCGGCGTTATGCATAGCACTGTTCAACAAACACTCTCCAGAGAGTGTCTGAATCTTCTCCCAGTCCATTTCTGAAGCCAAAGGCTTCATATAGTTAGCAAGTTCCACCGGCCTCGAAAGCAAGTTGCACCCGGTGGAGACCGAAAAGGTAACACTCCTCCTCCTCTGTGGATCTTCAGAAGGGGTGGCATAATTTTTCCCCAAATTCCCATGAACTGGGGACTGTGGAGGAGGGGCACCTTCTTCATGGTCAGGCGTAGCCGATGAAGATGATGTAGCAACCGTTGTTAGAAGAGTGGATGAAGATAGGAATGATGTAGAAGTTGCTGGTGATGGTGAAGGTGGAGAGGAAGCTGATAGAGTTGAAGTGTGACAAGCATTTGCATCAAGTGCATTGCTGGTGGTTTAATGCTCACCAACCAAAGACGGCATGGACCCACTCAGCCTCGTAATACCAGTAACAGCAATTGGGGCTCGAGAGCAAGAATTAGCATTATCCACCAAATCAAATTCTCCCCAAAGTGCTGAGATGTCATCTTCAACTGTTGCAATTGTCTCAACAGGTCAAGCATCTTTTTGAGATGATGAAAATCGTGTTCTTCTATGTAAATAAGTTCCCTCATCACTAGCTTCTTCATCATCGTCGATCATCATAGTGTCTATGACCGGCCCGGAACGAGGACCAGTCACTATCACAACCGGAGATGACTTGGGGGCATCAACCTTTGCCCTCTTATTCTTTTACCCGGCCGCAGAGGATTGTCTTCTCTTTGGTTGCTTGTTCTCTAGCCGGGGACTCCGTAAAGAAAATTTTGCGCTCGAAGCAGGCTCAGAGATGCCTGTTCTAGTAAGTGCCTCCTGAAACAGCCTCGCCGCATCAGTAGGGTCAGTCAAAATATCCTCGTCGGGGACATCAACCGAGCCTGAAAGTAGACGTAATTTAGTGAACAAGTCAGAAGGGTTCAACCAAGTTCTTCACATACAAAAAGTGGAAACGAGGTATGTTAAAGTTACCATGATTTTTAGCCTTCCACATTTATTTAATGGACAATTCTTTCCACAAACGGGTTTCGGGCGTTGTGATGCCCAAGATCTTTTCAAATCACCGGTCCAAGCCTTCTATTACCGGTGAGATCCATCGAGTCGCTGTAACAAATGAAGGTTGAAGGATCAATACAAGCATGAAAGAATATTAGTAAGAAAAGATGTATTACAGAGAACTTACAAGAGCGGTTCCAAGCAACCGGAAAGGATGATGTCGTTGCTGGAATAATGTCGCCGGTGACAACTACAACGAACCGTTCCATCCACCCACGGTAATTATCGTCGTCCATGCTAGATAGCAAAGCATGGTGGCCACGCTTGCAAAGGTTTATCATTCCCCCGTGAAAGATTTTGGGGGAAGAGAGATTCATCATATGAGCTAGGATTAGCTCCTCTCCAGTTTCTAGGCACAGGCGTCGAAGGCAGGTAACCGTCCTCCACACTGAAGGACTTACCTATGCCAAACACACTTGGTAGTGAAGGAAAAACTCCGCAATCATGGAATCAAGCTCTCTGCTCAAAGAAAACGCATCCAAAATAAAGGGATACGTGAAAAAATATGTAAACCCTTCCCCGGAAAGGGTCACTCGCTCCGATAGGTCAGGAGCAATGATGTCCAACTCATGACATCGGTAGTCCTCCTTCATAGCAGGAATACTGGAAGGGCGAATAGAAGAAACGTACCTACTAATAGCTCATGTGCGAGGGTTAGCAATAGGAAGTTTCTCTTCAAAATCCTTCGAAGTATTAAGCCTTCTTGGGATGATGGAACCTACCATTGGAGGAATGGAATCCTCGGTTTTGTTCTTTCCCTTTGAAGAACTAGCACGTTTTGAAAAGAAAGCCATTGGAATAGAAGAAAGGAAAGTTTCTGGTTCGAAGAAAATCAGAGAAAAGTTGGGAAACAAAGATGTAAAGTAGAAGTTTGAGAGATTATGAAGTACATAAGAGAAGGATGATGCGTATAGCTAAAATTTTGGCGGCTAAATTCATGGTCATGGTTACCTCGATAATTGGCAAAAGTCGTGCTAAATCAGGGGAAGACACGTGTTCGAGGCATTATATGCGGAGAGACAGGCTGTCAATGGCCTTCAAAAGGAGTTATAATAATTCCAGCCAAAAGTGTATTTCTACCAACTTCCCGGTAACACAAAGTTATGTCACCGAAAAGCAGGGGGACTATCTGTATAGAAAAAAATATGACATGACACGTGGCCACTTAAAGGAAGGACACGTGAAACACAAGATGGAGATGGCCACCGAACGTAGCTATTCTGCTCGTCACCGGAAGAAATAACGATCATAAAAGGAGTATTAAATGCTCTGCGCCAGGTAACATCTAATACGGAATATTCTGCAACATTAAGGAGGATGGTCCGTTACAAGGAATTTGGCATTTATGTCTAAAGTTACATCTCTTCAATGGCTCTCATAATTGACACTAAAGAAGGGCGTGATCCTAGGACTTCCTTCCCTAAACATAGCTATAAATAGAAAGCTCATTTATCATTGTAAAGGGGGACAAATTTTCTGGCTAACTCACACTACATTCGATACAACATTTTAATACAATTTTATACTCGCTTTTGATCTTATCATTGTTGTGCTCGGAAACCTTATTCCCCGACTCATTAGCTCTACTATTTTATCTAAATTCTAAGGCTAAGTATTTTACATTCATCATTTATTTCATTACTTTTTGGATCAAATTAATTCACTTGTCTAGAAATCATGAACAAATTCAACTGTACCATTTTTCGGATAAATAATATATATATTTAAGTAAAGTTGTTAGACGATAATATTTATTTAAATTGGATTTATTACATATTATTGATTGATACTAATATTAGATGCGAGTAAATTTCTTTGGAAGCACATATAACAATTTGTATTAATTTTTTGTTGTAGTGTGCATAAAACAAAAAAGTTGTAGAAGGTGAGCTACAGACAATCTTATCGTCGTTAACAAAAGAAAAGAGCATTGGCTTCACTAGGCAGTAGCGAGTAGGTATAAGTTTTATGGTGTACAAAGTACAAACACACAAAAGAAAGAAGAATAACATCCTTGCGCTTTGCGTGCACCTCCTCTTTGGACACTTGGCACCACGGCCATGTCGCATGGCAATTGGCACATGCCCTTTGTTCTTATTAGCGCTGTTAGTAGGAATTTGTAGGTAGCACGTGCCTCACTCCTGTGTTGAAATCTTGGTCTCCCTTTGGCTCTGTTTAGGGAAAAAAATATACTCTATCTATTTTAAATTCATGTGACTTTTTTTCTTTTTTAATCAATTCTAAAAAATAACATATCTTACATTTAAATTTAAATTTATTATTCTTAATGAATTAAGTTATAGCCATATAAATTTTTATAATTTATTTAAACTATATATTTCAAAAATTTTAATTCTCTTTTAAATTCCAAATTCGATCAAATACTTTCATATTATATAATCTAGGACGGAGATAGTATATATAGTAAGCATACTTTCATACATGTGGATGTGGGCCTTCCCTTTTTGGCTGTTGTTCTCTACATAGGGTCTCCTAACTCCAAAGCATGGACCCAGTTAGTTGCCGTCTCACATCTCAATTTGGAATTTTCTTCTGAAAAGTACTTAAGAAAATTGAATCACTTAAAAGTTAATTTTAAAAAAATAATTACATTAAGTATGACCCGTGGAATTATACTGGATGTATTATTATTGTGAAATAGAATAATCTGTTAATCCTATCAAATTACACCTGAGAAGCCCGATTGTTTCAGAAATGCCATTCGAGCAATAGATGATATTCCTAAAAATAGTACTGATGCTAAACTCAAACTTTCTATAGGGCAGAATAAAATAAAAGGATATTAGTTATACATATAAGCATTCTTGTATTTCGAATTTCTCGACATTTTCATGTGAGCTCTGTGTCCTGCAACGTAATCATCCTATAGTTCATTGACTGAGAAGTAGATAAGTACGTTGGTTTTCGATTTTGCCAATGGATGACATATATAAAGAAAATTATTAATGTGTTTGATAAAATAAATCACCTTCAATGTGTATGTTAATTTGGACTTACGAATTTTTGTACTTGAGTTTACCCAAACCAATAATCTATGAAACGGGGGTTATGAGGTGTAAGAAAATCCAACCTAAGATAAGAGTGATCGACAAAGTACTTTCACGCTATTTTTCTCCGTTTTAGCCTAACAAACCCGACTATGTTATTATCGAGTTGAAAATCACACCTACGATCAGAGGCGGATGTGAAAGTGGCGGAAGTATTATAGTCGAATAAAAATTTAAGTAAATATTGGAGTGAAAATCAAACTAAGACAGAATGCTAAAAGTCAAGATGTGTCTCCCCTCTTTTAAAATAACCAATGCAATTGGCAACTGCCTAAGCTTTGCATCTTAAGGTGAAACAAAATATGTACCTGTTATACAATATATATATATATATATATATATATTTCCAAGTTACAACTGGTCGGTGGCTCCCTACCCAAAGAGTAGATCTACTCTGCGTACGGTAATACTAGTGCTCTCTCGTTTTATATTCACTATTTACTCTCTTTGATATGGAATTTATATGATATATCATGTATATTTATTTCTTTTTTCGAAAGCTTGTCAACTTAAAACACGCCCTTTGTCACGAGTATCTCAAAAAGTGTGGATGGATTAACAAATTAGCTAAATTAAACATGGATTCGTTCTAATAATGGGTGTCTCCAAGGAAATAGCTAGATCAAGAGCCTTAGTTATTTTTGAACTGCAGGATCACACGTTCAAAATTGATATATTTTCTTGTTATTATTAATCAAGTGAGCCTTTGTTTCTCTCTTTTGTTGACTATTTTGAAGAAAAAAGAATCTGACAGTGAGCTCTTAATTTGTTAGATGCAAGAATTGAATCAATTGATGCATAATACTAGTTATCATGGTTGCTTATGCGGTAGGGGAAACATATAATAGGTCCACGTTTGCTACTTATTCATTAAATGATGGCTTATATGAAAGACGTTAATGCACAATACGACATGCAATGATTTTTTCTAATTAAGTATGTATATATATATATATATATATATATATATATAAAATCTTTTTAGTTTATCAGAATAATTTGAGGTGTGACAATAAGTAAACTAATTTTTTATTAAAATTATAAATTAATGTTTATCATAGTGGGTTGCTCCTTTCAATTAATAAGTGAGTTCGAGTCACACCAAGAGGAATGTGGGAAGCTTTTGGAGGGAGGAAATTATAAAAAAAGAAAAAAAAGAACCTTATAGTAGATAATTATATGTAAATATTAGGTATTAATTTGTTCTATGAAATTCATTTACATAAAAGAAAAAATGCATGATTTCAAACAGCCCCGCAATAATTACTTTTTAGAATCTGTTTCTATTATATACTTTCCATTTTTCACCTTTGGGGAGAAAGCTAACTAATGATACAGCATTTGACTTGAGTAACCGCGTTATTATTTGTTAAGCAAGCAAAAGTCTTACTCACGCAAACCTAATAAAGACTGGAATATATAGCTGCTTTTTGGAAGACAAGAAACATCTTTTAGCTTTAAACTGTCTCAAATAATGAAAATGTTGTCATTTTATGGAACAAGCATTATTATTTTCTAAATATATCACAAAGGCATGAAGTGGAACGAATGAGATCTCTTACCTTTAGCCACATGCATAAATTCCAACTGTGATAATCGAGAAACTCATAGTAACTAGGAAGCGGTTCCACCTTTGACGGGTCTTCCTCTGCGGTACAAATTTAAATTAGTCGAATCAGTAAGTAACATAAATTCGATAATTATAGTAACAAAAATTGTCGAATTATGGATCATCGGATACCCTAATCCAGTGCCTGGCTTATCCACATTAGGTAATTAAACTCCTTCCTTCTTCTCTAACAAATGCTAAAGAAGAAAAAAAGACAACCGAGAAAAGTTAACAAGCTGAAAAAGTTACTATTAGCATATGGTAGAAACCGAGCTCGTCTATTGTATGACAAACCGGGGATGAAACATAATGGATTGAAAATCGATCCTGGACTCCATCGAACCTAAGCACGAGGGTGGAACCTGCGTCTTCAAGATTATCGAGTTCATAACCCCGGAACTGACCGCGACTCCAAATTAGCTCCAGAAAACATTATCAAACTAAAATAACGGAAGGCCAAACTATCCGTAATGGGTCGAATATCAAGGCAAGAATCTCGGCATGAATCTACAAAGCCGATTAATTAGCAAATCATGAGATTTTTTGCCTTTATATAGAATTGTACCTAAAGTAGGACTCCTTTACTATATAAAGATTTGCAAAGGACACGGTAACACGCATCCCAAAGTAAAAAAATTGTTATTTCTAGCCATTATATCCCATCTCCCTGTTCTGGTACCGATTGCAGCATCTTTGACTCGAGGGTGACCAACCTTCAAGGCCAAGATTGTTCAACCTGCGTGGTTTGCATTTAATTTTTTTTATCATTTATTTCAATTTGAATCTAATTTCTCATTTTTTTATCGAGTTAGACCACGTATCCTTAAAACCATATATAAATTTAATTGTTACTCGTAGTTAAGGGTAAACAGTTTGGCGCCCACTGTGGGGCTAAGGATAATAGTAGTTATTTGATACAAATCTCCATAACACACATTGCTTTACACTTGCTCTTTGAAGTGTTTTTGATTCCAGGCTAAAATACAAGAATGTCAATCTCTCAATTAGCACCTCTGCATGTTGACAACGAGTCCGGTCACCAAGGTGAAAATAACAACATAGCGCCCGGTAACGAGATACCGCCTGCTGATTCCGCTGGAATTCCGATCGCAGATGCGATTGACGCTAATTCGCATGTGGCTATCGATGTAAACTTACCTACCGACCCTGAAAATAGCATTCGTAGAGGAGCCCGATCGGCAACTTGAATCACACAAAACGTTGAAGGAGACGAGATCAGCCTACATGTGATCTTCGAAATGTTGCAGGCTCAACAAGTGTCGAT
Organism: Nicotiana obtusifolia; assembly: GCA_002018475.1. Classification (NCBI taxonomy): domain Eukaryota; kingdom Viridiplantae; phylum Streptophyta; class Magnoliopsida; order Solanales; family Solanaceae; genus Nicotiana; species Nicotiana obtusifolia. The sequence goes on along the minus strand of MCJB01022836.1, from coordinate 15,944 downwards.
AGCTTTGTTACAGAACCAAAGCCGTGCACCGAGCAGGGTTGAGCCCGATCCTCCCCGGGGAATCACTCGCAGGGATGAACCGGCCGTATAAAGATTAAACGAACATGAATCGGGGGCTAGCCCCGAGATTATAAAGATGCTCGAGGAACTGAACAAACGTATAGAATCAGGAGAGAAGAAGATCGAGGCTAATGATAAAAAGGTGAAAACCTACAACTCCAGGATAGACCAAATCCCAGGAGCACCACCGATATTGAAGGGCCTGGATTCCAGGATGTTCGTGCAAAAACCTTTTCCATCAAGCGCTTGATGAAACAACCGACCCAAACGAGCATGTCACTTCATACACATGCGCCATCAAAGGAAACGACTTGGAGGATGACGAGATCGAGTCCGTCTTACTGAAGAAATTCGGAGAAACCTTGTCAAAGGGAGCCATGATATGCTATTACAACTTACCCCCTAATTCTATTGGCTTATTTGCTATGCTTGCAGACTCTTTTGTGAAAGCACAAGCTGGGGGTATAAGGTCGAAATCAGGAAATCAGGATAATAAAATGCTGAGAGAATTCGTATCTCGATTTAAAATGGAATGGATGGACCTGCCACCGGTCGCTGATAATTGGGCTATTCAAGCTTTTACTCAGGGTCTTAATACTCAAATCTCAGTGGCTTCACAGCAGTTGAAGTAGAACTTAATAGAATATCCGGCTGTTACATGGGCCGATGTGCATAACCGGTATCAGTCGAAAATCAGAGTCGAAGATGACCAACTCGGGGTCTGTTTATCCGGTCAAAACCCTCGACAGAGTCAAGAGAGACATTGATCGTGAACCGAGACCAAATAGGGACCGGTATCAGCCATATAATGGAGATCGAAGAAGTAGTGGGTCTAGGCGGAACTCCATGAGAAACGAAAGGAGAAATGATCGAGGTCAGAGAAACCGGAGACTCATGACCAAAAATGGCTTCGACAGGTCCGTCGGGCCTAAAGAAGCACCGAGGCTATCAGAATACAACTTTAATGTCGATGCTTCCGCCATTGTATCAGCTATCGGGCACATCAACCAAATGGCCTCGACCTCTACAATCCAATCCAACCCAAAGGGATCCCAACCAGATATGCAAATATCATGGCACTCACGGTCACAGAACCGAAGATTGTCGACAACTGAGAGAGGAAGTAGCCCGACTATTCAATAACAGGCATCTTCAAGAATTCTTGAGCGACCGAGACAAGAAACATTTCAGGAATAGGGATTCTATCAAATAGACAGAAAAAGAAGAACCTCAACACATCATTAACATGATGATCATCGGTGAGATCGATACCCCTCAGGGGCTAATGTTGAAATACACCAAAGTATCCATTGCTAGGGAGAAACGAACTCGAGACTACATACCGGAAGGATATCTCTCAATGACGAGGACGCGAAAAGGGATTGTACAGCCCCCATAATGATGCACTGGTAATATATGTACTCTTACATAAAATTCGAGTCAAACATGTGTTAATTGATCCAGGTAGTTCGACCAACATCATTCGATCGAGGGTCGTGGAGTAGCTCGGTCTATAAGACCAAATCATGCCTACAGTCCGAGTTCTAAATGGATTCAACATGGCATGTGAAACCACTAAGGGTGAGATAATATTACCGATAAACACCCGCCGGGACCATAGAGGAAGCTAAGTTTTATGTAATCGAAGGAGATATGAGATACAACGCTTTGTTCGGAAGGCCATGGATCCACAACATGAGGGCGGTGTCTTCGACGCTGCACCAGGCACTGAAATCTCCAATACCTGACAGGGTCAGAACAGTCCACGGAGAACAACCGGCTGCGAAGGAAATGTTCGCGGTCGAGGAGGTAATACCGACCTACAGTTTCGACATTAAAGGGCCCAAACCAAGTGGTAAAAAGCGGGGCCAAGTAACGATCACTGGGCACGGGGCTAAGTTCCAAGCTCAAGGAAAAACTCATTTGATTTCTTATAACTAACAAAGATTGTTTCACTTGGTCCACCTCAATATGATAGGAATCCCGCTGGAGATAACCACTTACAAGCTAAGCCTGGACACAAAATCTCACTCGGTTAAACAGAAGAGGAGACACCAGTCCGAGATCAAGAATGCCTTCATCAAGGATGAGGTATCTAAACTTCTTAAAATATGATCAATTCGGGAGGTTAAATACCCGGATTGGGTAGCAAATGTAGTGGTGCCCCTAAAAAGGGAATAAACTAATAATGTGTGTAGACTACAAAGATTTGAATAAGGCATGCCCCAAAGACTCTTGTCCTTTGCCTAACATCGACTGAATGATCGATGCCACGGCCGGCCACGAGATCCTCAGTTTTCTCTATGCCTATTCTGGGTACAACCAAATACGGATGGACCCAGGTGATTAGGAAAAAACTTCTTTTATCAATAAATACGACACATACTGTTATAACGTAATGTCGTTTGGCTTAAAAAATGCTGGTGCCACTTACCAACGCCTAGTAAATCGGATGTTCGAGGAACAAGTAGGAAAATTAATGGAAGTTTGCATTAACGACATGTTAATTAAGTCCCTGCGAGCAGAGGACTATTTAAAAATTTTGCACGAAACCTTCAGCACACTGAAGCAGTACAATATGAAGCTAAACCCAGAAAAATGTGCATTTGGAGTTGGGTCGAGTAAGTTCCTCGGATTCATGGTATCTAATTGGGGAATAAAAATCAATCCTGATAAAATTAAAGCCATCAAAGATATCATGGCCGTGGACAATGTAAAGGCCGTGCAAAGGCTAACCAGGCGAATAGACGTCCTGGGGCGATTTATTTCAAGGTCGTCCGACAAAAGCCACTGATTCTTCGTACTATTGAAAAAGAAGAACAAATTTTCATGGACCCTGGAATGCCATTGAGCTTTGGAGCAACTCAAGAGGTATTTATCGAGTCCGACTCTACTTCACATACAGAAGATAGACGGACAACTATACTTGTACTTGGCGGTCTCGAAGATAGCGGTAAGTGGAGTCCCAGTTCGGGAAGAATAAGGTAAGCAATTTTCATTTTACTATGTTAGTAGAACCTTAGCTGAGGCCGAAACTAGGTACCCTCACCTGAAAAAACTGGCGCTCGCTTTGCTAAGCGCTTCTAGGAAGCTAAAACCGTACTTCCAATGCCACCCCATATGTGTAGTAACTGCTTACTCATTGAGGAACGTTATGCATAAGCCCGAACTCTCGGGTCGATTGGCCAAATGGGCCATAAAAATAAGTGGGTACGATATTGAGTATCGACCTCGGACCGCCATTAAGTCTCAAATTTTGGCAGACTTTTACACTGACCCTAATACCCGAGGTCGAAAGAGAGTTTTGGTTAACTCAGGAAATTCTTCGGAATTTGGATCCTCTTCACAGACGGCGCCTCAAACGCAAAAGGGTTCAGACTTGGCATTGTACTAAAGCCACCAACAGGCAATATAATTAGACAATCTATTAAGACTGTAAAATTGACTAACAACGAGGCTGAATATGAGGCCATAATTGCAGGCCTTGAACTAGCTAAGAGCTTGGTGGCAGAGGTGATCGAAGCCAAGTGTGACTCTCTCGTTGTGGTAAACCAAGTCAATGGAACATTCGAGGTCAGAGAAGAACGAATGCAAAGATACTTGGACAAATTACAGGTGACATTACATTGGTTCAAAATAATGGACTCTGCAACACTATACCTCGGGATCAAAACAGCTAGGTCGATGCCCTTGCTAACTTGGGGTCATTGGTCGAAGACGACGAGTTCAACTCGGGAGAAGTCGTACAACTTATGAGATCGATGGTGGAAGAAGGCCATGCCGAGATCAACTCGACAAGCGTAACTTGGGATTGGAATAAGTATGTGGAATATCACAGATCCGGTAAACTGCCCTCCGATCCAAAAGAGTCGAGGGCCCTGCGTACAAAGGTGGACCGATTTAGCCTATCCGAAGACGGAACCTTATTCAGAAGAACGTTTGATGGCCCACTTGCTATATGTCTAGGGCCGGGTGATATTGAGTATGTATCGAGGGAAATCCACGAAGGTACCTGTGGAAATCATTCAGGCGCCGAATCCCTGGTTCGAAAAATAATCAGAGACGATTGTTATTGGGTTGACAAGGAAAAAGACGCAAAGTAGTTCATTCAAAAATGTGATGAATGCCAAAAGCATGCTCCGATGATCCATCGACCCGGGGAGCTACTGCATTCGGTTTTGTCACCATGGCCGTTCATGAAGTGGAGAATGGACATCGTTGGCCGCCTTTTGTGGGCACTCGGTAAGGCTCTATTTATATTGTTTATGACTGACTATCTTTTTAAGTGGGTGGAAGCCCAAACATACGATAAAGTCAGGGAGAAGGAGGTCATCAATTTCATTTGAGACCACATCATATGGCGATTCGGAATGTCTGTCGAGATTGTATGCGAAAACGGGAAAACAATTCATCAGAAGCAAAGTAACCAAATTCCTTGAAGACCACAAGATCAAAAGAATTCTATTGACACCCTATCACCCTAGTGGGAATGGACAGGCTGAATCTACCAACAAAACCATACTCCAAAACCTTAGAAAGAGATTAACCGATGCCAAAGGAAGATGGACAGAAATATTACCCAAAGTTTTGTGGGCATACCATACAACCTCGAAGTCCAGTATCGGGGCCCCCATTTTCTTTGGTTTATGGTGTCGAAGCTTTGATACCGGTTGAGTTCGGGGAACCAAGTACCAGATTCCGATATGCAACAAAGGAATCGAACGACGAAACTAAGAGTACGAACTTGGAGCTATTATATAAAAGGCGTGAAGCCGCCCTTGTCCGGTTGGCAGCCTAAAAACTGCGGATCGAAAGATATTATAATCAAAGGGCCAACCTTCGACACTTTAATACCGGGGACTTGGTACGCAGAAAGGTCACGCTAAGCACCCAAAACCTGAATAAAGGAAAATTGGGGCCGAACTGGGAAGGACCGTATCAAATTATCGAGATCACTAGAAAAAGGATCCTACAAGCTCGGAACAATGAATGGAGAGCAACTGCCGAACAACTGGAATATAACTCACTTAAAATGATATTACTGCTAAGGTATTCCTTCATGCTTCCTTTTACTTGCATCTTAAACTAATCCCTGCAGGTAACCAACAAGGGACTGTACGAGATTTTAGGTCTGAAAGCACACGTTGCGCTCTTTTTTCCTTGAGCCGATTTTGTCCCAAATGGGTTTTCTGGCAAGGTTTTTAACGAGGCAATAAGTAAATCGTGCTAACTTAGAATTGAAGGCCAGCAACGAACCGGTGATGATGATCATAACAAGCGTTCGAGGCCTCTCTTCGATCAACCCCGAACGTTGAGGGGCATTACCCTCCGATATCAACTTTGGCATGGCAAGAGACTTCGGGATTGAAGGGTCTCAATCGATAAGATTCAATGTAAGGGCCAAACGGTCGAATGAACCGTGCTCACATAGACTGCTCGAACCTTGACACAAAGCATGTACACATACATTATTATTATGCACAAGAATAAAGAGAAGTCTCTTCCCTGCAAACATCCTGTTTTTCTTTAAAATATTTTCCTTTACTTTTCTTAATGAATTCCCTGCACCGATCCCCTAAGGGAAACGAGCCCAAGGGCCGCCTTAATTGAAGTTCGAATAATCATTCTCTCTCTCTGGGACTACCGTCCAAAAACAAACTCGGACGGTCTGAGCTATTAGACCTTGGGGATATAAGACCTATTTAGGCAACCCCCAAATCTTAAAGGCCATGGCCGCCTCTACTCGGGGACTATTATCTTAGGCAATCCCGGATAACTCAGAAAAGCAAGCCCACTAGGCGACACCCGAACTAAAAGGCTACGTCTATGATAACATGGATCGGAGATGTCCGAGAGCCGTACCAAAAATAAAGCCTTCAAAATGAAAATTTTTCATAACAGGTTTCAAACGCTACCCTCGACAGCTTGGGGAAAGAAAACTTTTGGTCACATTGAACCCCCACAATGCTTTAAAACAAAATAAAGTTGAAGGCAAAGGTTCTTCGAGTCTCTGAACGAAAACCGACTACTATATGCTAAGGCATTTAGATCTTTGCAAATAAAAATAAACAAGGCAAAGAGAAAATTTTGAAGCTGTTGAAGGGAAAAGGCCTTATATTCATAAAACAGAAATTTATTTTACAAGTGCCGAACAGCCCGATGAGAATTTGTACAAAGGCCAAACGGCCTCAACAAAAATACAAAAAACAAAGACATCTAGAAAGCCTAAGGGGCTTAGTCTTCGTCGGGGGCCGCGTCATCACCTTCGGGGAATCCGCTATCTTCGGGCTTATCCGAATCTTCAGATCCCTCGGAATCCTCCTCCTCGGGATAAGCCACTTCCTGGCCGTGGCTTCAGATACCTTGTCATTCTTGATTTTGGCCAACAGGTCAAAACCTTGAGCTCGGGCTCCCTCGAGGTCCTCCCTTCAGGATTGCCACTTCATGTGCTCCACCTAGTTTCTCACTTGATCCTGAGTTGCCTCGGCATCGACCTTATGTTGGGCCACCCTCTCATTTTCCTCAGCCTTAACCACAGCAATCTCCGACTTGGCCACCTCAAGTTCTTTGGCCAGATTTTCTTGGCTGGAGATCGCCGAGCTTAGTAGAGATTGAAGCTCCTCGATCTTTATGACCTGTACCGAGGCCTTTTCTTTTGTAGCCCAGAGCTGGACCTCATTTGAAGCCAGTTGTTCTCGGGCAGTTTCCTTTTCCAAGGCCAAGCAGTCCATGTTTTTCTTCCATTCTTCGGCCTCGGCTTTCACCATATCCACATCCGCTTGGAGCTGCTCGATTTGGTCTAGTTTTTTTCGAACCCACAGGTTCGGTTTATTAGCCACTATGTCTGAATCATCATCACTAACTTCAAATACGCGTCTTACCTGCTCGACCAAGACGACATGCTCCTTCCGAGCATCTTCTAGCTCGGCCTGGAGCTTCTCACTAAGGAGCTTGTAAGCATCCCTCTTTTCAATAAGTGCCCGGGTTTCAGCCTCATGTTGGCTTAACTCTTCCCGATATTGGAGAAACGTTTCGTGAAGAAGCACCGAGACCTACGAACATAGAGAAGGATATTATGATTGACTGCAAATTAATCTAAGTACATAATAAAAAGACATTCGAAGTTACTCGATTCAACGCCTATTGAGCTTCGTTGAAAAGACAGGGGGCCACCAACTCCTTCCTCCGATATGGATATGATGATTGACCACTTCCGATCAGGATCTGCACTCGGGGCTAGGAACCGGTCTACTAATCTCGGACTCGAAGAAGATCCCCCGACCCCCGAAGATGGCACCTTCTTTGGTACTGGTAAGTCTCCTAACTCAGTGACATCCTCTGAGGTGGTAGAATCTAAGCCATCGAACAAGTTGTTGAAGGAATTTGCCGCCCCTTGAGGCCCCTCATTTTGGCGTCCTATCAGCATCTGGGCCTCATTTATCATGGAGTCGGTGAATGATGGTGACCCAGAAAGATCTATCAGCCCGGGCGTATCCTTCGGGGCATTTCCCTCAGCCCGAGGAGTATCGGCCGTTGTCTCCTTGTCGGCCTCCCCAGCTCGAGGAAAAATGGCCTCGTCCTTCCTTGTCTTGGAGGCCTTGGCCACTGCCTCCTAATTGGTTATCCTAGTTTGAGACAGCTCGACACCGCTTCTCACGCGGGTCATCAGCTTGGAGTCTTCTTCTTCTTCTTCGGACTCGTCCCTCAGTCGACTGAACAAATCCGATGGGACCTCCTGGGCGCTGGCGCTTTCCTTGGATTTGCGCACTAGCCTCCTTTTTGGTTTTTTCTTCTCCGAGTTTGGAGCCCTCTTTCTTTTCTTCTCTTTATCCTTCCTCGAAACAAATGGTTCGAGGAGGATGTCTTTTCCACCGGACGGGGGCCTCAATTCGACATCTTTGGGAAGACCTACAAAGGAAGAAAAAGTGAGAATGAATGCAGCTAAGAAAACTAAGTGTTAATTCAGTCAGTGGAGAAATCTCACCATGAGCACGGGCCTCCCACCGGCCCTTCGAACGTTCGAGCCACACGCACTCGGAATAGGGTTTTTTCGACATGATGCCCTCGACCCACTACTTGAGTCAAGGAACTGCATCCAGCATCCGAGCAATGGCTGCATTACAAAGAATTGATAAAAAGAAGGGCAAAGGGAAAATGATAAACAAAATCTTAAAGGCAAGTTTATACTTACGTTTCATGTTCCATTTCTCAGGAAATGGCATGTCCTCGGTTCGAATTAGGTCTGAGGTCCTCACTCGAACGAATCGGCCCAACCAGCCTCAGTCCCCATCCTCGTCGATGCTCGAGAATAGGGCCTTACTGGTCCGACGGGCAAGTTTTATTAGCCTCCCTTGATAGAGTCGAGAACTGTACAGAAGCATGAGGTGATCGATGGTAAAGGGACACCCTTCGAGTTTGCTCACGAAGAATCGAAGAAGAATTACAATCCTCCAAAATGAAAGATGAATCTGTCCGAGAATGACCTCATACCTTTTGCAAAAGGCTATAATAATTGGATCTAAAGGCCCCAGCGTAAACGGGTAGGTGTAAATACTTAAAAAACCTTCCATGTCGGTGGTGATCGATTCCTCGAGGGTAGGGACCACTACGAGCTTATCGACCCAGTTGCAGTCCTCCTTGACCTTCTCAAGGACATCATTGGTGACCAAACGTATGTACCTTGAGACTGGCCTGCACCGACCCAGTACCGAGGAGGTTTCCTCAACCTTCTACGGTTGGGCACCTCACAGGGACGAACATCTTTAGATGGGGTTCTGGTGTCGGTTCTTCAGTGACAGCAGGCGAAAATTCTCAGACGGTCTCGAAGAAGAGGAGTTTTCTTTTTGAGGAACGGCTTTTGAAGTCTTTGCCATTACTTTTAAATAGAGGAGAAAAAGGAGGTACTTATAAAAGAGGAGGTGTAATTAGCAGATAACTTATGAAAGCTTTCAGAAAACCAGAAGGGAAGAAGTTTTAAACTTAACTTTTCAGAAAATGAGAGTGATGAAGTTTTCTTAAAGAACAAGAGTAAATGTTTGAATGTAAAAGTTCTAATGAATGGGTGAAAAGGGTATTTATAATTTTCTCAAACGGCGGTTAGCACCCTGAAGTGACTTACCGTTAACTGATACACATTTAATGCCTTGAAGACCGGACCGATGGGATGTTTTGACTATTCTTATCACTTACGTCATAAATTCGTCGTCATTTGTCAGAGTGTGAATTAGAACCTTGTATTGTTTACTCTCCCCAAAAATAAGAGGATTTGACGTCATGTTTTTTACGTCATGATATATCGAAGTGAGAATCTGAGGCTCATATCGTTTTCGTCATTTACTCTCTGAAAAACGAGGGGACTATCTGTATATGGTAGAAACCGAGCTCGTCTATTGCATGACAGACCGGGGATGAAACATAATGGATTGAATATCGATCCTGGACTCCATCGAACCTAAGCACGAGGTTGGAACTTGCGTCTTCAAGATTATCGAGTTCGTATCCCCGAAACTGACCCCGACTCCAAATTAGCTCGAGAAAACATTATCAAACCAAAATAACGGAAGGCCGAAATATCCGTAACGGGTCAGATATCATAACAGGAATCTCGAGACGTATTAACGAAGTCGATTAATTAGCAAATCATGAGATTTTTTGTCTTATATAAAATTGTACCTAAAATAGGACTCTTCTACTATATAAAGAGGGTCTGACTATTTTCAAACGACATGGTAACACACATCCTAAAACAATAAAACTATTATTTCTAGCCATTATTATCCTATCTTTCTGCTTTGGCACCGATTGCAACATCTTTGACTCGAGGGTGACCAACCTTCAAGGCCAAGATTGTTCAACTTGCGTGGTTTATATTTACTTTTTTATCATTTATTTCAATTTGAATCCGATTTCTCATATTTGTATCAAGTTAGATCACTTATCCTTAAAACCGCGTATAAATTTAATTGTTATCCGATTTTGAGGGTAAATATCATGCTCAATCAATCCTCGCAAAATTCATTCTAATTTAGGTAAATTTGAAAGGATTTGGTTGTGACGTGTAGTTGACTAATCTAGATTTGCGTTGTATAGCCATATTATGGGGTGGAGATTTCCCTATTAAGAAGTTTTTTATTTTCAGGCTCGAACTTGAAACCTCTGATCAGAGAAATATCCTAATTAACCATCCCAACGCACACCTTGGCGGTGTGTCAATTTGAACTTAAAGAACGTGTAACGTAATTTACACAAATTCGATCAAAGCCGTCCATTTGACGTTCAACAGATAAACAATCTTGATCTAATTAACCAAAGAAATCCGATTTCCTCACTGCTATTAAGCTTCTAGAAGTAATTAAAAAGTTAGGAGAACTCTAAGGGGTCGTTTGGTAGGAAAATAAGTTATTCCATAATTAATTATTTCGGGATTAGTTATTCTGGGATTTGCCATTCCACCATCTCATAGAGATAAAAAAACACTACAATATATTCTTCGATAACATAGGATAAACTTATCTCAAATTTAATTCCGAAATTAATTATTCCTTATCTTTCATACCAAACAAGCCCTAAATTGGTATACAGAGGCTTCAAGTGGTCCTTTCTGCTACTCGAAAGACAGATTTTCCCTCTTTTGGTGAGTGTATATTCGACTATTGATAGTATATACACACACTGTTTGGTGCATAAGTAGGTGTATGGCGGCAAAAACTGAAAAGGAGAGCTTTCTAATGTGGTCAAAGATTGACTTTTGTATGAAAAAAGGTGATATTCTTTGTCTTAGCAACAAGAACTTGTGGGACATTAATTAAAGAGCAGATATTTTCATGTATTCCATCAGAGAGAGCTTTTTAATTTAGTTAGAAGAACACCTAGAATTAAAGGGAAAAGTAGATGGAAAGGGACTCTACAGAGTTAATGTAGTCAGCAAATAGTCAAATATAAACTAAACCTTTCAGCAGAATTATTACAAACCCCCATGAATAATCATGTTTTTTTTCCATTTTTTGCTTTAATTTGGGGATTAGCTAAAATTCCAAGATGGTTTTGTTATGGTCGTCTCTATGATTAAGAGGTATTGCATTAATTAAATCAATAATTTCTTGGCACAAGTTTCTTTGAAAGCTTGACTTAATCTTTTAGTACGGGTGCTATAATTAAAGTCTTGCTAATAGGAAGTTTCTTATCTTTTTGAAATTATCATCACCTTTTTAGCACCGCGCGCTCAATTCATGGTAAGAGTAAGAAACTAAAACCCCTTAAATATTTTTTTTTAATTTAAAAATCTTAAGTTAAGATAACATCTCCAATCATGTTAAGAGTATGTTATCATTTTACCGAAAAGTTTAGTAATTAGCGAGAAAACACGGCTAATTTCTTAGTTATATTATGTCTCTAACACTTGTTAGTTAGAATTTCTTTTCTATTGTATTCAAACCAATATCTTAATCTAAAAAGTAATTTATTCACGTTCGATTTTATACTAAATCGTAAGTACATGATACATGTCTTCTATATATGCACACTAACAATAGTTAACTAGTGTATTGCCTCAATCTATCACTTGACTGTAGTAAACTAATGTGATTTGATGCAAACACTGGATAGGGTAAGATTTTTTCCTATAATGTTTTGCATGATTTTTGTTTTCCTATACATGACATAGTTATATATATATAGTGTAGGAAAAATGATACAAAAGGATTCTATATGTTATTCACATTATGCGCGTATCTTTTTTGAACCTAAATATTGAATTATAAGAGAAGGCTGGCCTAGCATTATACCATTTGATCAATAAAAACATGTTCTAGACGGTGCCATTAATTAATGGTACATGTAAGAGCCTAACATGAGAGGCAAAATTAATCTTTTTAGTTTATGGATTTTGAATTTAAAAAAAAAAATTATCATATTAGGTTCTGGAAAACTTATTATACATGTTAAGTAAATTTTTAATACAAATATAAAGTATTAACCAAAACTATCGAATTCTACCTAATTGTAGCTCCGCCTTTGCATAACATGTGTTAATTAAGGTTGCTATTTTAGAATAAAGCGTGTTTTATTCACTCTTCAGTCTTCGTTAATTCATGGTTTGGCCATGCAATCGGATTTAGAACAAAAATATTCGCAGTTTTCAAAGCAGCAAAAGTGGAGTTGAAAAACTGGTCAAAGATACACTCCTTTAAAATAGAGATGCATTAATATTTGCAGACCCTCATGTACACATCTAGTTCAGCTTACCGTCCCGTGGAGGGTATGTGCGCTCTTATTAGTTTCCTTATCTTGACTACATGTGGATTTTCAAGAAAACAAGAGGAGTCGAAAAAGAATTCTTTTATTAACAATGATTTCTGGGCCAAATACGTGTACATTGACTATTCTAAGTATCTTTTATATATATATATATAAAGTAGGATAATTGCCCTTCTAACTAATTTAGATATTCTACTTATAAAAAACATTAAATAAAAATGAGAAATTTATTTGAAGAGATGTAACTTTTCATAACAGTATCAGTTAATATGTCAAAGGAGGGATCCGTTGCTGCCTTTATTGAGCCTGAAGGATGGAAAGATACGATTGTTTAACTTATATTCATTCTTGTATGTAGAGGCGGAGCTAGGATTTGAACCTTATGGGTTAGAGATTATAATCCTTTTAAGTTACTGGGTTCTAAATTAATATTTTATACATATTTATTAAATTTCTTAATACAAATACAGAATTTGAACAAAAGCTACTGAGTTCGGTCGAACTCGCAAACAGCATTATGGCTCTGCCCTGCTTGTATGTGACAAAAATTATGTAGTGGCAAACTCTTTCCATGTGGGTTATATTTCTGTCAAAATGTATGTTAATTGGTGACTGTTGCCTTTGTGGATCTTCTTCTCATGCAAAGGAGTCTACATAACGCTTTAGAAGATAAAAATTCATTGAGACCTTGCATACAAAAGAAAAATTGTCTAAAGAGTTGACCGCATGCAAAAGGAACAAAAACGAAAGGCAACAATCTTTGACAAGATGCAAATCTCTTGGGTGAAACTCGATAAAAAACGGGTTCTGTTTTCTTAACTTTACTTCATTACTTACTTATAAATTTCTACCTTTTATGGATTTTATGAAATTTATGTTTTGTAAATATTAAGATAAATGACATACTATGATGATCTTGAATTGAAATGTATGCTAAATTTACATTTTTGATATGCTTATAATTGTTATTTCGTTGCCAAAAAGTATTTAGATGGCAAAAATATATATGTTGCATGATTGCATGCATAAAGGAAATCATGTGAAATTCATTTTGAATTGTGGGATGAAATATCTAATCACAAAGAACATTAACCTTTAATCAATATTTAAATATAACGATTGTTTACTATCATGATCTCAAGTTAGTGCAAAATAGTGTTTAGTGGTGACACTATCTTTACAATTATTTATAGGAACTTATGAATTATTTTTGTACATAATTAATTATTACATATCACTAATTTTTTTAATTTAATACTTTTAGATGTAATTTGCATGTTAGTAACAAGGAAATCACTTATTGGAGATGAATGAATTTGGAGAAGAGAGTACGAATAAAAAGTAAGTTAAAATTCCACACATGAAAAATATTGTTTGATGATGTATTATATAAAACTATCATTTAGTTGAGATGTTTCATTAGATTATACATCATAAAATCAAAATAAGTAAAAATATCAAATGCATCAAATTAAATTCTGATTGTTCGTGCTCAAACGATATCCAATTATCTTTACATCGATAAAGAAATTCACCATATGACAATCTACACTGATTTTTTCACAGAAATTTATCCATTTTTCTTTTATGCTTAATTATTTACTCAAATATTAATTTAATAATATTTATAGTATTTTACAAAATTATACTACATAGCTTGGCATACACGTGCAATGTACGCGCCGAGAAACTAGTAAAATATATATATACATATATATATATATATGTATGTATGTATGTATGGGCGCTTCCGGTTCTGTTGGTGCTTGAAGATTCTGTTAACATTGCAGATGGCATTCTCTTACCTATTTCACAATGTGGGTCTATGTCTTCATTGCGGATTCTTCATGATAGATTCCATTTTCCTCCTAAAATAACTTGTTTTCTGTCAGTCACCTTGCAGCTAACCATCTTAAAGGTGTGATTAATGCGCCTTAAACCTCTCTCTTGAAAAAGAGCATTTTTTAGTGGAGCCTTAGCACATCTTTCTTTCCTCCATGTGAAAACACTGCCGAATGCTCCTATCTATCGGCAAAGATCGTGTGAGTGTGTAGTTATGCTTCGGATGCTTCACCATAAAATAGATCGATCCAATTCCCGTTCTTTTCCGGTGCACTCGCTTTATATCTCCCACACACAAGGAAGGACGCGGTGGGAAGGAAGCAACCCTAGCCTCTGTCTGGCCGATCATTCTGCTGGCATATATATATATATATATTCATATCTAATTAATTTCTATCAGTGCAAGTATCATATAGTCTATCTACCAATAGTCATAGACAGGTGAAACGAAATCAAGGAAAGTTCCATTGCTTAAATAAAGAGAAAGTTTCTTCTATAATGATCTTTATTTTGCTTTCTTTTCAATTCAGGAGCTGCATGATAAGAAAGCTCTCGATCTCGGCTAGCTTCAGTTAGTTAAATAGACCAGGAAAGTAAGCTTTTTTCTTTGGATTTATATATTTCGGTCTTTGTGATTGTTCCAGAAGAAATGAAAGAAAAGATATGATAAAGCTCGGAGAGTTATTGTGAGGTCTACCCAATGCTAGATCGAGGGAAATTGCCTCAACAAAATAAATTTTTATTTCCAGAAAGATTCCCACGCTGGGATGTGATAGAAATAGGCATATAAACGCAACGGAAGCAATCACCCAAGACCATATAATCTTACATGTAAACTAGATAAACATAATCATTAACGAGTGATAATGGGTAGAAGAGTGCTAAATTAATGTAACTTATCCCATATTTTAACTCTTGATTGTTTGGATTTGGATGTTAAATCATATCGATTCATATTAATATAATGTGTTTTATGTGTAGGAATAAGATTAAAATAATCGGGGACGAAATCGGGGGAGAACGCAAGCCAAAACAAGAAGAAAGAAGCAAAAAATGGGAACCAGCCCACAGGCCAGCGCCCACAGCTGCCTGTGGCGCTGGAACCAGTGAAGGGAAATAACATTCTGCCTCCAGTCCCCTGGACAGCGCCCAGCGCCGTCCAGGGGACCAACTCCGGAAATTGTCTCCTTTTCGATCTAGAAGACCCTAAACCGCCCCAAAACCTTCCCAACTCTTATATAAACATCCCTAAACCCATCTAGGAGGGAAACAACATGATTTTGGAGCAAAAGGGAGGCTAGGAACATCAACAACATCAAGGAATTCTCAATTCATCAAGCAAAACTAGTATCTCTATTTTAGTTGTTCTTCATTAGTTATTTGATTTTGTTGAACATGAGTGGCTAATCACCCCTTGTTCTGGGGTTGTGATTAGCCATGAATATTGTGTTTTTAACTTGACGGATTTATTTTAATAGTTAATGTGGCTAAGATTGTTTCTTCAATTCTATGCTTAATTTCTTAATTGTTTGGCCACCAATTAAGTTCTATCAATTATCTATGCGATGTTTGAGAAAACTAAGTGTAGATTAGAATAAGGATTGAAGAAAGCATGTTCTTAACTTTGTTAAAAAGAGCGGATTCGCGATTAAGATAGGAATATACTTAATTGTCATGCTTAATTGTATAATCGTGTTCTTCATGCATTCTTGCTAGATTAATTCCATAGGAATATAGGCATTAATCTTGTTAGGAATAGGCGAATAGTACTTCGGAAGAAGACTATG
>MCJB01022825.1:11875-76284 GCA_002018475.1 Nicotiana obtusifolia | reverse complement strand
GTAAGAAATCACATAATGCACAATAAAACATCATTCAAATACATGCACCGCGGGCTTAACATCATTTAAAACAGTAAAACCTTTTCAATATCCGGTTACCAGTTGTCATTGTTACCAACTGTAACCTATAGTTGTCATTGTTACCAACTGTGTTATCTTTGGTTACCGGTTGTCATTGTTACCAACCGTAACCCTACAGTTGTCATTGTTACCAACTGTATTATCAACCCATCTCCGGTTATCAGTCGTCATTGTTACCAACTGTAACCTACAGTTGTCATTGTTACCAACTGTACTATCTTTCATTATCGGTTGTTATTGTTACCAACCGTGACCTACAGTTGTCATTGTTACCAACTGGGTCATCATGATGGGTATCCTGCGCTCACGGTGGGTGGTTCAGACTTCCGGAAGGGGCTTTAGCAGCCCAAGCGCTATATCATATCTCGTGGCGGCGTGCCACCCGATCCATATATAACAATCATTTGAAAACATCATTTAGTTTCCCAAAACCAAGTTCAAATAATGATTCAAAGCAATTTAAATACCCCTGAAGGGTTTACATAACTGGCGTGAAGCCCCAAATATGATTTCAATAAACAAACAATAATAAATTACCCCTGAAGGGTTTACATAACCGGCACAAAGCCCAAATTCAGCTAAAAGCCCAAATATGACTAAATTAAATCAATTTCAAACAGTTATGTAGTAAAAATCATTAATCGGGACGGACCACGTCACAATCCCCAGTGGTAAACGACCCCACGCTCGTCATTGAACGTGTGCCTCACTTCATTAAAGCACTACTAGGTGCAATCCGGGCTTTCAAACCCTCATAGCATTATTTACTATCATTACTCACCTCGAAATCGGCTAAATCCTTAGCCCGCGACGCCCTTGCCCTTTGAATTGGCCTCCTCGTGCGTCGAATCTATTCAAATTCATAATTATTACGTTACATTAGGCTATGGGAACAAAACCCAAACGGAAATAATCGAGTTACTAAGAAATTTCCAATTTTAGCAAAACCCGAGCCCCGGGCCCACTTCTCGAAACTCAAAAATTATTATCTAAACGTGTTCCTTATCTCCTCACGAGTTTACCCATATAAGATTTATCGTATTTCGACTTCGAATCGACCTTAATCCCCAATTTCATATTTTCTTGAAATTGAGAAGAACCCTAGGTTCTTCTCTTTCACAATTCGTGAATTTACGATGGGATTAAGCATAGAAATTACAATCTAAGAGGGATTTAGGGCATAGAATACTTACCCGTTGGTTTACTTGGGATTCCCTCTTTATTTATTTCCAACTTCACTTAAATCTTCTTCTTGAAAGCCCCCAAGTGTTTCTAAGGTGTTATAATCCTCTTTCCTTGCAAGATTAATCGCGAAATCTACTTTGCAAGTGTGTTTGGGGTTGATTTTCAGTGGTTCTTTGTGTTTGTAATTGCTCTGTTTCGTGGGTGTGTGTTTTGGACCTCAGAAGAGTAAAAAGGGACCCTAGGTCCTATTTATATTAGCTGAAAATCAAACAAAAGTGCTGAACCCAACCATTTTCGCGACCCCTTAGCTGATCTCCTTTCTTTCTTTTACAAAGATTACTCTAACTTTTTCATACGAAGTCCGATTTGGACGATTCTTTTTGCTACGGCTCCGTAGTTTCAAGACGGAGCTAATTCTTCAAACGAAATTGAATTTGGAGGTCGTTTACTAATTCTAATATCCATTACACCAGAAAGTATGAAGTTAACGCTTTATAAAGCGACGAATTAAGTCCCGTTAACCATTTAAAATTCACCCGAGACCCCCGGGACTTTATCCGAACATGCACACATGTTCTATAACCTCATTCAAACTTGTTCCAATCTTTGGAATACTAAGATGAACATCGATTTATTAAATTTGTATTGAAACCAATTCTATGAACTTCAAGGATCCTCAATTCGATCCTTCGATCCGAACCCGACCAAACGATGTCCGAACGGTCTGAAAATTTGCACGCAAGTCCAAAATCACATAAGGAACCTACAGCAACTTTCGGAATTTCATTCCGACTTCCGGATCAAAATTCGACCTATCGACCGGAAACTCGAACTTCCTCGATTCAAATTCAGTGTTATTCGAGGTCTATCAAATATGTTCCGGTCACTCGTCTAAGTCATATATTCTCTCCCGAAGCTAGTCGAGTCGTCGGAATTGAAATCCGAACCCTCTAACTCATAAGTCAATCCACGGTTGACTTTTGTGACTTAGACTTTCATAAATGAGACCATGTGTCTCATTTCTTTTCAATTCACTTCGAGTACATTTTACTCGACTTAATTACACATAAAATAAATAACGAAATGAATTCGGGGCAATAAAGTGAGTCATCACAATTTGGTTTGAACATTGTATTCTAAATTAGAAATTTGTAGTATGTTTGATTTGAATATTATATTCCTAATTAAAATATTATAGTATATTTAGTTTAAATATTGTATTTCAAATTAGAATATTGTGGTATGCTTGATTTGGATATTGTATTCCAACTTAGAATATTGTAGAATATTTTATTTGAATACCGTAATTTCAAATCAGAATATTATATTATATTTGATTTGAATATTGTATTTCAAATTAGGATGCATTAGTATGTTTGATTTGAATACTATATTCTAGATTAGAATATTATAGTATGTTTAATTTGAATACTATATTCAAATTAGAATATTGCGGTATATTTATATTGGATATTATACTCTTCATTAGAATATTATGATATATTTGAGTCGGATTGTATTCCGAATTAGAATATTATAATATATTTCAAAATATTTTGTAATATTTGATATAATTTTAAAATTAAAATATATCATGAAAGTGAGTTTTACAAATAAGTATATTACGAAACTTTCCCAATTCTTAAATTATTGGGCCCGTGCTAGCACGGACTGGCTGCGTCTAGTATATATATATATAACGCCCTTCAAACGCTATTTGACTCAAACAAAGCAGAAAAAAGAGAAGGATTTGAAATGCGGGGCTTAGCTTGTAACGGCCTGTAATAAGGAGTTTTTTGATGAAAATGAGCAAAAATTTCATTACAAATCTGAATGGCACCGTTACAATCTTAAACGCAAGGTACTTCTAATACCCTTTCTAATTTATTTTTTTTTTACTGAAAGATTTTTTTTTTTAAAGTGTATTTAATGGGATTTCTTCTTTCTTTTGTGTTTTACTGCCTGCAATTTCTTTGTTTGTTTTATGTATTTTTTTTTTTTAAGATTATCATTCCTAGAGTATATTTGATAGGTGGTCATTCAATTTTGTGTTCATTACGCAAAAGTCATTTTTCTTCTTTTTGTTACGTAAAAATCATTCAACTTTGTTGTTCATTACCCAAAAATCATTTTTCTCTCTTTTGTTATACAAAAATTATTTTACTTTGCTCTATTTATCACAAAAGTCATCTTGGCAGATTTTATAATACTTTTACTTGAAAAATCTATTATGTCCTTGACATTAATCCTCTCATTTATGTAATACATTATATATTATATACTATATATGATATTTTTACCTAGGTATTTTACTTATAATTAAATAACTTTAAATTATTTTACTTATTATTTTTATAATATATCCATACATTTAATTTTTTTCCTAGCACTCAATTTTAATCATATTCAAACATGAACATATTTTAAATATAAAATTGATACAAAATATTTATTTTTAATATTTATTTAAAATAATTAAAACAGATTTGTTTAACAAATGATAGGTTTTTATAGTCAATAAAAATTTACAAAAAAATTCAAAGTTATTTGTGGTTTAATATTAATTTTTTTAAAAGCTTTATCTGTTAATATTATTCATTTAAAAGTATTAATCTGATGTGTCATTTTGCTAAATGTGGGTTTTTATTTATTAAATTAATGGGTATTGCTCGACTGATAAATCAATTAGCTTTGATTTTTTTAATTTTCATTAAACATATTTCATTAAGAATGATTAAGAACGTGGACTTGAGATTTGTTCACGGTAATGTTACTGAGAAATTTAATAATGCTACTTATATATCTTCAAAATTAATATTAAGAAAAATTAAATGTATGAATATATTATATAAATGGGAGGATTTAAGGGCATAATAGACTTTTCAGGTGAAACGTTTGTAAAATCTGGTCAAAGTGATTATTGTTATAACTAGAGCATAGTAAATTGATTTTGTGTAACAGAAGAAAGAAAAATGACTTTTGAGTAATGAACGTAAAGTTGAATGACTTTTATGTAACAAAAGAAAGAAAAATAACTTTTGGGTAATAAACACAAAGTTGAATGACCACTCATGAAATTTACTTTCATCGCGGTCATGTTTGCTAGTAGTTGAAAATGAATACTAGATTTGGTTTTCTTGGAGTTTTTGTGATCGTTTTTGCTTAGAATTATGCTTTGGTTCATTTAGATGATTTTTCTTCCATAAAGATTTTTTTTCCCTGTGTATTTTGATGGGATATTTTCTTTCCTTTGTGTGTACTTTGTTGAATGGTGTGATTAAGTTTTTTCCCTGTGTATTTGCTATTGATGCAAGTTCGATGAGAAACTGAAAGCAATGATGGTTACGGAGTTGCATTTTATGTTAGAAAGATAATATCCCGTTCAGGAATAATATTTACGATAAATAACAGTAGTACAATAGAATAATAACAACATTAAATCTTTTAATAGGGTAAAATACAATATTCGAGTAAAGTAATATAATACTACTATAATATTATAACTTAATACTGTCAAAAGAGTACTACAATTTCAAAAAACATAAATACTCTTTATTTATAACACCTCACTCAATATTACTTCCACGCTATATTTATCTCACGTAATGGATTACCCTCTCTAACTCTTCAGTTGCTTTTCTCGATTTGATGGGATTGAAACGAAGAAACGAGGCTGCTATTTATAGAGCGAGTTGCCGTCCAAATAAACCAATCAAAACGATTGGTTCAAGTTTGCATCGATTTGGTTTACCAAAATCAGATTTGCTCCTTTGCCATTTGCATTTGCAAATTGCACAACTTGTCGGCCGTCCATTCAAGTTGTTTTCTTCATTTTCTTTTTATTTTATTTTATTTCTTTTTATTTAAATGGGTCCTATACTTTATTCTCTTCGTTTAATTTCAATTGTTCACTTTTGACTTTGCACTTAAAAAAAAAATTAAGTGAAGTATATATTTTATAATTTTACCCATAAAAATAATATCATTTCAAAAAATCTTGAAGAAATAATTTTGGGAATGAGTAATCAATGATAGAAATAAAAAAAAAAGATTGTTTTTTTCTGATTTACTAAAATAAATAAGTAAAAGTAAAAAATATACTTTTAGTATAATTAATAAGTAAAAATGAAAAATATACTTTTAGTATTATGAACTAGTAAGAGTGAACAAAGAGAGCACCAAATTAGGATAGTTGTTGCATTGATATATCACCGGTTTTAGAATTTTTTTAGTCTAGTGATAAAGAGCACAACTTGTGATGCGCGGGTATTTAAGCCCTGCTTTGACCAAAAGTTGGTATTCAAGGAGCGGACTCATTATTCCCTTAGGGGTCGTTTGGTACGAACACAAGTAATGCAGGGATTAGTAATGCTGGGATTAGTAATGCAGGTATTAGTAATGCAGGGATTGTAGTGCTGGGATTATTTTTTATCAAGTGTTTGGTTCATTGTATAAGGATCTTATCCAGGTATAGTTAAATCTGGTATAAGTAATCCCTTGGTTTTCTTGGTATTAGCTAAGCCCTCCTATGAGATATAAGTAATCCATGTATTAGGTATGCATAAATTGAATTGAAGCAACCAAACATTGTATTGGACGGATTAAATTTTTATACAGGAATTATTTTATTTAGTACAGCCTACCAAAGGACCTCTTAGCGTACTAACCGGCCCTTTACCGGGTATTAAAAAGCGCTTTCAATTTAGAATCTGGGGATTAATTTATGTCGTCGCCGTTGTTTGTTGTTATGCTGTTGTGCACGGGTAAGAACTCATTGTTGTGTTCTTGACTTTTATCTCAGGTTCTTGGATTGAGAGAGGCACTATTTGTAGCCAGACAATCTGCACTTGCAGAAGAAAATAGAAGATTAAGCGAAACTCCCTTGCTATATACCTGTGGTAATTGTGGCAAAGTAAGATGAATGGGAGTACTCCTAATTCTACTATTGATGAGTTGGATCCGTGCTGTTGTTTCATGTGTGATTTAAAACACGATACGATAGGAAAGCTGCACAAGAAGCATGGGTCTTAAGGTAAATATTTTAGGTATCTTTTTTCTTTTCGTTTCTTCAGTTCAAGTTTATTTCGACACTACTTATGTATGCATCTTTTATGTCCTCAGCTTAAAAGGGATTTTATGTGTCTGTATTGCAACGATAGATGTCACCCGTTCAGTAGTTTGAAAGCAATTCGGAAGCATATGGAAGACAAAAGTCATCGCAAAGTGCGTTATGGTAACGGTGGTGATGATGAACAAGTGGAATTAGAAAGTTTTATGACTATAGCAGCAGGTATGCGAAATTAGACAAGAGGCCAATGCAGCCTATATTTATTTAATGGGTTCAAGTGAACCAGATATTATCGACACGCAACATAAATATATATGTGAGAATCCACTAAAATGTGATAAGTGCCAAGAACCTTAAAGGTTGAACTCGTCAAATTTAAATCCTGAATCCACCTCTAGATTAGAGTATCATGCATATAATTTTCATTTCTCTTCTTGTCGGTCTCTTTGCCAAGACTTCGATTTCCATGTTCTAGCTATGTGGATGCAAATGGACAGCAGCTCGTTTTGTCCAACGATATTGACAACAATGTGAAACTTGGAATAAGTGGATTGATTGAATTAGATCCAGGGTCAAATTTTCACCGGGCTGGAGAACAGGAAAGTGAAGTTGATGAAGAGTTAATCATCTGGCTAGGTTATCTCTTATCTGTGTTAGCTATATCGATCATGCTAGGTGAATTGGGAAATTTTTGTTTTGGTGTGGAAGTGACAAAATTTTCTCAAAGTTCCTGCATCATGCTTTCTTTTATTCTTCACATCTTTTATGGTCATTTATAAAAGTTTATTTATTAACTTTTTATTATATCTCGTTGACTTCTATAATAGCATTTCATGTATTTACATCACTTCCTTTAACAAATGTTTTCCCATAAAAAGAAAGAAAACTAGAGGAAGGAGCCAAAACTAAGGAAGGAATTTGTACGATTAAAAAAAAAATACTTGTACAATAGGAAAGAACCAAATCCAAGAAACGAATGATCTCGATGTTGCAAATGGATTTGTATGACAGAAACTCATGGACGAGCAGGTAGAAAAAGAAAAAGGCAAAAGGGAAATAATCTAATTAAATTGCTTCTGATCCTAAAATTATTCTCTCTCACCAATCTATGAGATAAACATTAAGGGGGGAATAATATGACAACGAAGAACACAGGTACCAATTTAGAACTCTCGAAATTCAGATTTAAAGTGACCAAAGTGGAAAGTTTCGACTCAGTTCCACAAAAAATCAAAAGAGACTTCAGAACAATTTTCTTGACCTGCCTGCTTGAAGGTACTAGAGATACATTGAGTAGTTAAATCTTGATTATTTGTGATTTAGAATCTAAACCTGAAACATCTGAAAAGGCATGAACTCCCAAATACCCCCTTAACAAAAATCAATCCTCAGTACCCAAATTGGAAATTAATAGAGATTTGCCTCCTGGTTAGTTTTAAATGCTACATAAAAGCATACTTTTGCAATTCAACAGAAAAATAATTTTGTTACAGAAAACCTGGAAAGCAACATCATATTTTGTGCTAATCGACGCAAAACACACACACACACACACACACACAGAGAGAGAGAGAGAGAGAGAGAGAGAGAGAGTGTACTGATAATAGTCCCCTACACGAACTTAAGAATACAACTAAACAACGTGGTCTGCAAAGAAAGGAAAAGATGAATCAAGGATTCTCCTACAATAGCTTAAATTAATCAAGTATACTCCTACAATTGCTTAAATTTCTCCTTCAAGCTAATATACAGAAGCTTCGGGTCTACCAACTGCTTGGTCTACGTATCTCATCATTTACCTCTTTGCTCTAGTCTTTCTCACATTTCTGACTGGTCTCTTTCCTTGTTGCTTCACAACTTTGCCATTCTTTGCCAACTCACGTACCAAACCTGGTTCCTCCTGTGATAATTCTTCACTAGGCATCGAAGCAGCTGGACTGTTGGTTGTTTCGTTCATTTCTGGTACATCCACAGCAGATTCGCTAAGAAGCTCACACTTATCCTCGACTTGGGTAGATTCAGTCAATTTCTGCTGACTCGACATTCCTGGTTTAGGCTTCTCACCGCCGACATGCACATTGTTTTGTCCTGATGTTAAACCTGCAGACAAACTGTCGACAGAACCAGCATTATTGCGGTTCCAGCTACAGAAAACTAAAAGAGCTACACCATTAATTTTTTACCTAGCTTCTATTTCTATTGATGCATAGCCATTAGAACTTTGTGCTGCATTTGTTTGAGTCACTTCATGTGCATCAGCGCCAGTTATACGAAGACCTGAGCACGTAAAAACAATTATATGTGTAAGAGAAATTGTCCTGGTAAGAAGGAAATAGTTAGCTTTTGAACCCATTACTTCGAATTAGCTTCACATCATAAAACCAACAAACATATAATAAAGAATGGCCTCAAGTACCATCACTGTGCTCTGAGGGGAAAGCTGGACCATTGGGCCTGTGCGATTCACAAGCAGCATGCTCGCCAACCCTACTTACCTCAATACCCTGTAAAGCTTGAATAGTATTAGGACAAGAGTATAAAGGAAACATGGCGTTCCGTTGTCCATACAAGATGCTATATTTTTATAGTCCATATGTTGCAAATACTGAATAAGGCAACTGAAACCCCTAAAACAATTACCTGATCATGGAGCTGAACGGAAGAGGCAGGATTTAGAGGCTGAGTGATATTTTCTCCACCATCTTGTGTTATTTCCACATCTGAAAGGGTAAAAGATGAGGTTCTACAGAAAGCGAGTAACTTGCAGCAGAAAGAGGCAAGATTAGAGCTTAACACACCTGACCACTTAATTGGTACATCTGACAGTTTAGTAAGTCTCAAAGAACTTGAGCTATTTATCTTCTCTCCGGTACTAGTTCCTGTCAAATTACCATCTGCAGATTTTGGTTCTGCCTTCAAAGGGCGATCACGTAACAGATCCTCAGTTGCTTTTGACCGTACTTTTCGTATTTCATCATGAATATTCCATGAGCCAGATGCAAAAGAATTCTTTTTCTGTGATCCAGTTGCAAAACACATATCAGAAGATAGCAACAACAACAAGAAAAAACCCAGTGTAATCCCATAAATGGGGTCTGAGGAGGGTAGTATGTATGCAGACCTTACCCCTACCTACCCTCAAGGAACAGTAGAGATAAGATAAAGCAACCAAGTAGTAAACAAAGGTGACAACAATGTATTATGGTGACGAGCGTGAATGACACAACAACAACAACAACAACAACAAACACAACATGTAATAACAAAGAACCATGACTAAGATAATATAAAAATAGTCTTAGTACTACTGGTAAGCCTAGGAGGAAATAATAGAAAATTGATAAAGTAAAAGGGTTTACTACTGCTTGGTAGCTGTTTCATCATCTTTGGCAACATGACATGCCCGATTTACTAAGTTCAGAAGCATGGAACCTCCTTCAAATCACTACTCAAGTCATAAAGTGTGATCAAAGGTATAGCTTGGAATATGACATAATATAAGATAGAGATTTCCGAGGAAAAAGATATTGTCTAGGGAGGAAGGTTTTAACAAAGGTGTTTTACCTATTAAGCAAAATTCAAAAAAACACATCAACTTCGCATAAAAAATGGAACACTATCTAAGCAACAACTAAACAGGCAAGCAGGGGCGAATATACCATGTACCCTACGGTTCACATGAATCCAGTAGCTTTTGTCCAAACCTTGTATATGTATTAAAAATCCACAAAAATATCTATAAATATCTGATTGTGGACCCAATTATTATTGTACATTAACTTAAGGTCGCCATAGGAACCCATAAACTTCAAATAGTGGATCTGCCTCTGCTGGCAACCATTAGGAGAAAAAATTCACAGTAAACGCACCAAGACGTTTTTGAGAAATTCTTGAGGTCAACATGATAAATCTCCGAAGAGCTTTAGCTACCTTTATTATCAGTAATAACCCAAAAATCAAATAATGCAAAAGTTACAAAACCGATCGTAGTTCTTTCAAAATGAAGGCAACACATAAGTGCCTAGGGAAAATGAACCACTCATGAGACAAAAATGCAGTAGGAGACACCAAAAGAGAGAGAATGCCGTAGGAGGGAGTAATGGAAATTTTATAAGCCTTTTAGAAGTTTAGTCTGCCACCTGACAGAGGTAGGAAGTTTGGAATGTAAGAGACAAAAACAGTCATCACAGAGTATCCGAGTACTTCCCCCCACCACCTCCCAAAAAAAAAAAAGGCAAAACAATTCCGAAATTTGTAGATAAAGAAAAAGGAAAGTACAGCAGAATTGTAATAAGAAGAAAGCAGGAAAACAAAGAACCATTATTCTACAACAAAATATCAAATAGATGCACCATGAATTAGCCCTCTAGCATACAAGGAAAAGTGGAAATGACAAGCAAGAAAGGCTGGATTTATGACAGCTATTGCATCCCCTTCCATTCTATCCTAGGCCATAATTACTCATTCTTTACTTCAGGCGTAGAACATTAGAATTCTCCTTAGCATCCCTTCTTCACCTAATGACAAGATATGCTCTTATCCAAAAAATGAACTCAACTAAATGGTATACGAGACATTAAAGCATCATCATTCTCTAACTACAATATAGACTAAAAAGCACCACGTTTGTGAGTATTCCTCTATTTCTGTCTGGCAATCGGTCAACATAAATATACTTGGATTCACACCATATGACATTAGTTGTATACAGTTAAAGCATGTGACCATCTCATCTAAAAGTTTATGATGTTAAAGAGAGCACACTTCTATTATTTAATTATCTCATCAATACGCCCCCTCATGTGTGGGCTTGATTCTTTTCATGGCCAAGCACGTGGAGATTCTTTTTGATAATGGGTCGCGGTGAGACTAGAAGCCATAATCTCTTCCTGCTCTGATACCATGTGAGAAAGAGAAAATACACGAGAGGAGAAGCTTCATCATTCTCCTAAGCTATTGGATGTTTAAACAGTACAAACAACTTTTCTAATCTAGGAAACAAATTAAGACTACATGACTACAATTAAACAATATCTCCCTAATTGATTCTAACTAATATACACAATATTCTCAACAGCATCTAAGCAACCTTTCTTCTCTGTCACCTTCTCATCTTATTTTTTCTATTTTCTAACAAGAAAATAGCACCAGTCTCCAATTTATTGCTTTTCAAATCCTTCAAATCAGTTCTATGTGAAATAACTAACCAAATTTTGGCTCTTTGAATCATCAAATCTTGCAATGGTAATTTAGGACATTGTTGTCTAATGTTAGCAAACCAAGGTTTAACCACCATTCCATAAATATTATTTCTGAACCATAACCACCATTCCATAAATAAGGGTGTACATCCTCCAAATTGAAGGTGAAACGGCAGCAATGAATGCAATTCCGAAATCTTCGAATACCTTTAAGGAAGAGGAAGAATCCCCAGTATACGGTGTTCCTTCCTCAAAGAGATTTGCCTTCAGATGTGAGGGGGTTCCAAGTCCACTATGATCAACAGTGGGAGAGGCCCATGGAGGACGAACCTTCATATATGACTTAGCCATATCTACCGGTGAGCCAAAAGTATCATCCACCTACGTTACACAAGCAAGATATCAAAGACAGCATCAAGACAAGTTATTACATAGGCTCCATTGCGTATGACATACCTGACAGCAGTAAAAATTAGAAATCTTTGTTCAGGCAAATATTACAGAGGAAACAACTAGCAACAATAAGCTCCTTACTGTAAATGATGAGAGTTAGAAGTAGCATTAATATTACAGATAAACTACACATATAAACAATGATTCTGATAAAGTACACATATAGACTACGGAACTAATTCAAGATTAAGCGGGAAAGAGACTATCTTATTTTTCAAGTTTCCAGAATCAATTTATACTCAACACTACAATGACTTCTTCTTAAAGTTTTTTTTTCTTTTCGTATTTACAAGCTAAAGTATGTAGAGACTCAAGGAAAATAAGCTTAGGTATGTGAAAGAGAGGACATAAATCTGGTCAAGAAACTACAGGAAGACATTGCCAGTGAAGAAAAAAATACTGTCAACAATTTCAAGTTAATAAAGCTGGGAAATCATAATGTAGTAAAATTAAAATAAACCATGAGATGGTTGCAAAATGAAAGACTTACACAGAGAGATAAAGATTTTACTCACGTTTTTAACTCCAGAGCTTAAACCTCCGTGAGTAATATCTAAACCCAGTCCGTCTCTCTTTTCCTCTAACCATTTCCTTGCTTCTACAATTGCACGACTGCTGAGATCCAGCGTATCTGAATGAGACATAGATGACTATTCAGCTTTTATGCAAACACTCTGCAGGAAGAATGGCAGCCATACCACATGAAAGATTCTTTGAATTATTTTTTTGAGAATGAAATATTCTTTATGTTATTACCATCTGCAATTGCTTGATCAGGTATTGCGGAGCGCAAACCAAAGCTGCCTTCTCCTTCTAGTGATGAAAAATCAACAACCCTTGAGTTGATGATTGTTACTAACCTATCACGCTCCCTCCTGCAAAGTTAACATTAGAATAAGGTTGAGAAAGAAATTTAAACAAAAATAACCATCTTTTTTTCCGCTCTCTTTTTTCTATTTTTCTCCCCATATTTTGCTCGAATGCTACACATGCATGTAATCTGACTGTCAAAGGTTGGAGTCCTATTCAATTTTCCATTCAGCATGCATCAATCCACAGCAGTATTTAAGGACAACTCGCAAAGGAACGATTATATTGGAGACAAACATACAAAGAAGAAACTGTCTGTCTTTTTCTATGAAAAACATAGACATGCATACATTAAAAAGAAGCAAAAATATGCAAACTGTATGCTTATTTACAAACGTACATGTAAAGGGATGAATGGACTTTTTAAGTGAAAGTGTTCTTCAGTTCTAAGGCAAGTACAAGGTAATAGCATCTACCACCATATTCAATGCAAAATGGGCAATCACCAGAATTACATGAGCTCAGCTTCTGGTATGACACTTACCACAAGATGTAGCTATTGAGAGAGCCTACCCGCTTTATCTAGTTGGACTTGCTTATCGTATGTACTAAATATGAATCCCATTTTCCTCAAACCTGCTAATATCAAGTCTAAACCTTTTCTTCCAAATCGCTAGCAGCCCAGACCTGTTTCTTACTCGTCTTCCCCCCCACCCCCCACCTCCACCCTAGTGCAAAAAGAGGAAGAGCAACCACATTACTATATTCTTCCTTGCTCGTCTTCTTCATTTTCTTCCCCAACAGAAAATTGAAATTCCAAACTCCATATTCTGTATTATCTCAGATTCAGAGGTTACTTCAAATTTCGGAAATGACACAATTAGGCAGAACAAATTTCTTGCCACAGTAGTTTACTGTTCACGTAACCTCAACTGTACATTTTTATTACTTTATTTGTCCGGTCCAGCTTGCGCACCTTGACTATTCCATTGAGTACCTGCTACCTCCCACCAGCACATGTACAAGTAACTCTGCCCACTAAGTCTTAGGTAGATGGAAAAATATCATCTAGTGTTTTTTGTCTCTTCTGGGATTTGAACCCTAGTCTCTAAGATTTACACCCACTTTGTTGACTAGTAGCTCACACCCTTGCGTGCATTTTTTACCCTTTGATTACTACTTAAGACATCATGTGGTAACAATTCCCAGATGTGCTGGGAAATCTTTCTTCTGTTCAATACTTACTACATCCAATTTATGTGACACTTCCCATTTTGGGATGTCCCAACACACTCCTACAGTTAGAAATATCCTAGACGACTTTCACATCATCAAAGTTAAAATTTGATTTAGCAATTCAGATTTAAAACACAATACATGGTATCCATCTACACTAAGTTTTCAACTACTACTTTCAAGCTTTTTTCAATTATATTAGTTTTTTACAAGTAACTTCTTTCAACTATTGATAATAGAATATACAAGCCAAACTAACTTTTTAATCTCTGAACAGAGTCAAACATGCTGCATAAGTACATGGTATCCATCTACACTAAGTTTTCAACTACTACTTTCAAGCTTTTTTCAACTATAATAGTTTTTTACAAGTAACTTCTTTCAACTATTGATAATAGAATATACAAGCCAAACTAACTTTTTAATCTCTGAACAGAGTCAAACATGCTGCATAAGCTGTGACAGACCATGTAATTGACAAGTATTAGAAATATATATGCAACTTGTTTTTATTAGGAGAAATAAGTATGCAATTAACATTCGTATATCAGCTATATCAACATCCTCATAAAAAAAAAACCCATTCAATTAGATAGTCTAAGCATCTTACTCTGTTAGATGGTAGGTCGTAACTCTCTGGGTGCGCGCGCACGCGTGTGTATGTGTGTACTTTATTCACTGAAGATAAGACTAGGAATTGATCTTCTAAATCTATAGGTATTTGGGTTCAGGAGCTAAACTAGCTTCAAAATTATATCCCACTGAAATTTAGGAAAAGCATGAGGGTCTTCCTCTTGTTAAAACCAAACAAGATATGATGATAACAGATACAAAAAGAGAATCATATGATTCAAAAATGACAAAAAGGGTTAAAAAAATATGAAAATAGTTGTCAGTTGATAGTACTTCAGAACACAAAAGAAAAATGAACAATTTCAAATAGAATGGAAAAAGAGAAACGTAGCTCGAGGAAGAAGAGACGTTCTCTCAAATATTGCTAGATCTCTTGAGCATCAAGTGAAAGAGTAAATGCACTTATTCCTATGAATTGGAGGCATTGCAAACCATTTATATATTAAGAACTACGCCAATTGCAAGAATTTCAGAACCTGCTAACCAATTAAACAATTTATGCTATCCCTGGAACTGAAACCATAAACAACAACTCAACCCCAAAATCAGACACAAATGACACCCATTTTCAGCAAATTGCAGAAATTTTATAAATAAAAAAATAAGCCTGAACAAGAAAAACTCAGAAAAAGTTAATCTCTCTTTTTTTCCTATCTTTTGAGAAGTGTAATAAAAGTTGATGTTTGAAACAGGATACGAGAGCTAAAAACACCAAAAAAGGCCTCTAATAAAATATAAAGAGAATGTTTATCATGAGTATGAATCATGGAAGAATCATGAGTCTGAACCACGAAAGGATCCAAATTTGAACTTCCTGTTATCCTTTTCCCAGAAATTATACAAACTACATCAGCATCAAGTAAACCCTAGAAGAACAACCAAACTGGCCAAAGGGAGCAGACAAGCGATAGAACAATAAAATTAACTTTAAGCTCTGCATCAAGTAAACTTAGGAAGCAATTATAAAAATTCAAACAAATCAAGGCCACTATAACACTCGCATAAAAAGCTAAGACATAAAGTTAAAGTTTAAGAATAAGGTGAGTGAACTTCCACAAAGACTGGAGACGGAAAGACAGGAAAAATCACAGAAAGATAAGACACAAGTCCCATACAAAGAATATCTATCAATTTAACACTAAGAAAACAGAAATTTCAGCAGACTAAATAAATAAAAGGTTTGTACTAACCTTGAAAATGTCTCCTGCTTAAGTAGCTGCTCAATTAGGTGCTTCGTTGTACTTCTCTCTCCACTTAATTGAGGATCCTTCGTTCCAAAAAGAAAGTTAAAAAGAGTATAAATATTTCTTTTTGATAATCCAAAAGTAATTAATCATATTACACCAACTTGGTGTCGAAAACTTTGCAAGTAAATCTTTCGTTTTCAGCTGAACAGTATCTACCCAACTCTACAAATGGTATTTTCCTTTTCTAGAAAAAAATGTCGAGAAAGGGGCCTTTTTATTCTCCATGATGTGTGATGTGTTCAAAAGTGAGTCTATTTCTCTCTCTCCATTGAACGAAAAAGGACATGTTGCAATTACATCCGTGCTTCCTTCCTAGCCTTGTTCATCCTCTTCAATGTCCTACTTGCTAAGGTACTCAGTAGTGTATTCAATAACAACCAATTTATGCCAAAAAATACAAAAGTCCATAAATCATGAACATACTAGTAATGTATATACATATGATCAACATCCTCTCCTTTTTCCCCTTTGGTTCTTGGTAAAAAGAAACCTCTTCTTGTTGCCTTTTTTTTTTTTTTTTTTTTTTTGCACATAAAGATGCGGTCTACAACAATCTGTTTTCTCTTCTCTACATTATTGTTACGATGGCGTTTCAAATGCACAAACTCATAATGGTGACAATATGTTGATGGAAGGTGATGGGACAAGGTAGACCTAGCTACCTAGGGGAGTGAGAGAATGAATTTTATGAGATGGATTCTCAACGATGGACAAGGTAGACCTAAAAATACATGAAGAAACATTGTCTTAAAAGACCTACAATCTCTGGAATATTATGGAATTGGCCAAGAATAGAACACTATGGAGGAAAAGGGTCCATCTAGACGATACCAACTAGTTGGTATTAAGGTTGAACTATTCTATCACACTTACTTAAGGTCTAGTATTTACCAGGAATTTTATTCCAGTTAAAGACTTGTGTCCGTGTACGGATAAGCAAGGTATATAGGTAACTTCTTGCTTTAAAGAACCTCTAACTTGCCTCAGAAAACAAATAATTTAGTACTAAATGAAATGGACATGAACAGAGTGCAAAGCTTACAGAGTATTCACATGACCTAGCTTAACTAGTTTGGGACTGAATGATAGTTGATTGATTATTAGGAAGACAATCCATGCTGAACACCATGCAATAGACCTTTCTCAAGACACGAGTTGTATATAAATTACCATGTAGGCATTTCATATCCTTCCATTGGTCATCATGGACAGAAAGATTTTACAAGGAAACTATATATTTTAGATCAACCAACTCTTTCCTGCGATTAACTTAGGAATCAATTTAGATATAACCATAAAATCTTTATGAAAAAGTCCTCCAACTTGTACAGTTCCTGGCCACGGTAAGGTCTCCTGAATTGTAGGTTCCACGCTATGTTAACATTATTCCTGGTTAGGAAATTTGCCATCATTATAAACTTGTTTTCTGTGAAACATAATTCACTTCCAATTTCCTAACAAAAATTAAGTAGTCTCCGAGTCAACTTGCGCACAACTCGACTATTCCACCGGGTATCTGCTACCTCCCATCGACATAGGTATCAAGTAACACTCTCCACCAAGGCTTAGGCAGAAGGTAGAAATCACCTAATGTTTTTTGTCTGTACTGAAATTTGAACCCTATTCTCCAAGTTTGCATTCACTTCATTGATCACTAAACTACTAGACCAATCCCACACAATTTGTTTCAACATATTTTCCCCGTATGAGTACTTCTATTTATATAAGCCTATATGAGTATGTCATCTCTTCTAAAAGTTATTCACTCATACCACTCCCGTATTTATAACAATTATGCTCTCCGATGAAGAATCATCTTTTAATAGCAAATCCCCATAGACACTTTCCTAACCGTGCTTACTTTTTGGATAAATTCTAACTGTGCTTTATTGAAAGTAGTTTTTTTGCGGTTACCTAGGCTTACTTCGAATAAAGGGGTAGTCACCTAGTTCCATTCCACAGGAGGATACTACTTCACTCCACTTGTGTAGAAAATTCATGACTAGTTCTTCAGTTCTTGCCACTACTATTGGAATACAAAATAGAGAAAGATAGTATGCAGGAATATTGGATTATGAGGACTATCTTTCCTAAGAGGTAATAATCTCCTAACAGCACAGCTCCAAAATGAAAACAGGTAAAAATGGTCCTCTATTTTTCTCCTTTACATTGATAGAGGGCAGACAACAAGGGTGAACCTAACCAAGTCACCTATCAAAAAAAAAAAAGGAACATCCAAACCAACGGTATCCCCATTGAAAAGGAAACCCTATATGCTACAGATAACTCTCATCCAAACCAACCGAACAAACTAGTATCACAAGGAGAAATATGGTATAAAATCACAAACACTTAAATATGCAACGGATAACTTTCACCCAAACCAACCGAAAAAACTAGTATCACTAGGAGAATCATGGTACAAAATCACGCAATTCTTAATGCTTGAAAATCAATAACATAAACAGATTTGTGAAATTACCTTGCTTAACTCATCCACTTCCAAGCCAATATCGTCCTGTTCTCTAGCATCATCCGCTACAATAAAAGCCAGACGTCAAGCTAGTCGAGGAACAAATAGAAAATGAGAGGACAATCCCATCTAGTTTTATCAGCCACTATGGTATTTGAATTCTACAGAGATGAAACAATGCTAAATTGTCAAAGAGATAGTTAATAGTAACGGCACAAGAGAGCTTTACATATTTAAAGTTTGAATGAGGCATTCTTCCTACACATGTCAAGACTATATAATGAATGCAAGGGAGTTTCAAAATTCCAAGTGGCACATAGAACAAGCAATGCATCTCGACATGCATAACTCATACGCGGGATATTGCGAGCAATTGGATTTGAGGCAAAACCATAGTGCAATCGGCGTTAAGGGCTGCACCAAGTACAGTAGGCGAGATTTTCCTACTACCTTTTCCTTTTTATGTTTTGCGGGGGAGAGGGGGGGTTAACAAGCCTCACCGCGTCTTTTTCAGAGTGCCCACTTTATTTAAGCGCTAAGAAAACCACACCATCTTGTACAAATGTTTAGACAGATACCATATACAACCTTTACTACATATACTACATCTATATTTTTAGTACAATTCACATATGCAACTAGTACTTTTTTCCAAGTGAATTCAATTCAGTCGAACCGCTTCGCTGAATGTGCATCTGTCAAGCGCAAAAGAATTGCTACACGCTTTTACTTGTCATTCCTTTTTTAAGTAACAAACAGGTCTACTTTCTTCAAAAAGACAAGATAAATAAAATCAAATACTCAAAGGCAAGGCAGAGTTATAAACATGCAGCGTCACAGCCTCACAGGTGTAATACCACCTAACTAATACATTAAGTCACGGCAATGTATCAAGTGGGTTTAACCTTTACTACATATACTATATTTACGATTTTTAAGGCACATATTTGCCTCGGGGCTTTGGTCTAATGGTAAGAGCGCAACGCATAATGTGTGGGTTAGGCGTAAGTCACAGGTTCGAACCCTACCAAAGACAAAAGCATAGTAGTTAAGCGGAGAAGGGCAGAGGAGGGGTCCATAATCCACTGAGTTCTGAACCGTGTCTAACTGCCCTTGGGAATTTGATAATGGGTAGAAGAGTGCTAAATTAATGTAACTTATCCCATATTTTAACTCTTGATTGTTTGGATTTGGATGTTAAATCATATCGATTCATGCTAATATAATGTGTTTTATGTGTAGGAATAAGATTAAAACAATCGGGGACGAAATCGGGGGAGAAAGCAAGCCAAAACAAGAAGAAAGAAGCACAAAAGAGGGAACCAGGCCACAGGCCAGCGCCCAGCGCTGCCTGTGGCGCTGAAGACAGAAGCAAAGGGAAAGCAATCTGCCTCCAGTCCCCTGGACAGCGCCCAGCGCCCCCCAGGGGACTGATTCCGGAAAAAGTGTCCTACTTCATCTAGAAGACCCCTAAACCGACCCAAAACCTTCCCAACTCCTATATAAACATCCGTAAACCCATTGTGAAGGGGAAGAACGTGATTTTGGAGCAAAAGGAGGCCTAAGAACATCAACAACATCAAGAAATTCTCAATTCATCAAGCAAAACTAGTATCTTTATTTTAGTTTTTCATGCTTAGCTATTTGATTTTGTTGAACAGGAGTGGCTAATCACCCCTTGTTCTGGGGTTGTGATTAGCCATGAATATTGTGTTTCTAAGTTGACGGATTCGTTTTAAATAGTTAATGTAGATAAGATTGTTTCTTCAATTCTATGTTTAATTGCTTAATTGTTTTGGCCATCGATTAAGTTCTATCAATTATCTATGCTATGTTTGGGAAAACTATGCTTAGATTAGAATGAGAATTGAAGAAAGCATGTTCTTAACTTTGTTAAAAAGAGCGGATTCGCGATTAAGATAGAAATATACTTAATTGTCATGCTTAATTACATAAATCGTGTTCTTCATGCATTCTTGCTAGATTAATTCCATAGGAATATAGGCATTAATCTTGTTAGGAATAGGCGAATAGTACTTCGGAAGAAGGCTATAAGTATCATTATCGATTAATTAGCAATCTTACATTAACTATATGAACGATAAGTCAATTAGAACGCAATAGGATTGGGAACATAATCACAACCCTGGAATCTTTGTTTCATTGATTACAAAATACATAATTGTTCTTTGCAATTCATAAATTTAAATTAGAATTACAATTTAGAATAAACTATACACTAAACTTGATCTTTGCTTGATTAAGTAACGATATTAGTTGTTATAAAGTAGTTAACTTAAGTCCCTTGGGTACGATAATCCGGACTCATTGTCCTATATTACTTGTGAATTTCTCAGTTATTAAAGAAAATTTATCAAGTGGGTTTAACCTTTACTACATATACTAAATGTATATTTTTTCAGTACAAATTACATATGTAAATATTACTGTTTTCCCTGAAACCCTGACTACGCGGATTCAATTGAATTCCCCTTTCATTGAACATGCATCCACATCTATGTTACAAGATGTCTGTGTCCAATAAACGGAATCAGGATTTTAAGTTTATGGGTTTTGAATTCTAGGACAAAACGACAACTTGGTTCGAGATAGATTATTTAGACATAGAAGTGAATTTCTTAGCACAAATCCAAGATTTAGACCAAAGGTATTGCCGAACTCGTAACTTCAAAGAAAGATCCCCCCTATCAATGTCATAAAGAATGCTCAAGAAATCATGTCAGGTTCGGGCATTAAACCTTTATATTCCAAACTTCATACTCTTACTTATCAGTTCCATAGTTCTTAACAAAAAAATAAACTTTTGAGAAGTTATTATCGAAAATCGTTACCAACTCAAAAGTATCTTCTGAAGACTACATCCATGAGACCAACTTTAATAATCTCATGTTCTCTCTCTCCCTCTAGAACTTCAAATAAATGTATTAATGAAGTAACTAAACTAAAATCTCCTACACAGACACAACCAAAAAAACTAAGACCACCGAGCACATACCATAACATTTTGGGAAAAGTTAAATTTTGCACAAAAATCACAAAATTAAAGCCAATCCGATGCAAAAAAAAAAAATAATAAGTTGCAATACAAAAACCATGAAAAGATAAACTTTTTACATAATACTCAAACAAATATCAAAGAGACCAAAATGTAAAAAATAAAATATAAAATTCCACTACTTTAACATGAATGTTAAGTGGTATTTTGAAATCTATCCCTCTTTAGATGACGAAAAAAAATTAAATGGACTAAAATCTCTCACATACAGACTAAACTAAAATCACCTAGCAGAATACTATAATATTTCCAGCAAAGTTGGTATTTTAAACAAAAATCACAGAAATTAAGCCAACCTACTATAATTTATTTACAACAAGTACTCGAACAAAAATAAAAATTAAAAAAAAAAACTAAAAAAAAAAAAAATAACACCAAAATGCAAACATGATACTCAAACAAACATCAAATAAAGGCACCAGAACGTACAAAAAGGGAAAATTCACTAATTTAAGATGAATATTAAGTGGCATTTCGTAATTAATCACTTTTTAGATCACAAGAAAAAAGAAAGAGATTTGAAGAAGAGTACCAAACATGGAATCAGCGTCGGAGGAAGACGAGGAAGAAGAAGAGTCGGAATTGAATACAGATGTTAAAATCTTCGCGGCGCCGGAGAGAATCGTACGCGTCGCCGGAACAACACGGCCGGTAAGCCAATTAGGGCTTTTAGGAAACGGTTGCTGTTCTTCCGGCGGCGGCGGTGGTGGTGGTGGACGGTCGTATGGACCGACGGCGTATCTCTTTCGCCTATTCGTCATAATTTTTCCTCCGGAACGGGTATCCATGGCGTGGTAATTTCCCCAGAGTGAAAGCGGGTGTGTTTTTGTTTTGTCTGAGAAAGAGAGGTTAAGGGGATTCAAAAAGAAGTTGCATTTTCAGGTTCTTTCTTGTTATCTGTTAGCAGTTTCTTTTTTCTTTTTTTCCTTTTTTTGGTTTCTTCTGATTGTGTTTTTATTTTTGTTTTATTTTTTTGGAAGTTAAATCCGAAAGCTTAAAAAAATAAAAATTTTGAGCATAACTTTTGAAATCCGAAGTTTATTCAGTTAGCAAACGAGGACGAGTAAATAAGAGAATGGCCAATACTTTGGGGTCATTTGGTTCCTAGAACTAGGTGGTTCAAAATTTGGGATTAAATTTATATTATGTTCGAAAAAAGTCTAAATTTGCCCTTCAACAAAGAGAAATGATATATCAATGACATCCATTAAACGATCGATAATTTCATGTCACTAACGTTAGACTTTGGCCTATTAACGCCATTGTCCACTAACCGTTCTAATCCCACTGTCGCAAAATATGCTTGTTGCATCCAACCTGGTGTGGAAACAGTGGAGCATATTTTTCACAGTGGATACTTTGCTAAAATTATTTGAAAATACTTCAACGGGCCAGTAGGTATCCTTGACCATAGGCAATCACTGAAAACGCACTTAATGAAATGGTTGATCTTGAAAAAGGAAAATGAGGTGCATAGCCTAGTCATAGATACCTTACCAATCATCATATGTGGGAACCTGTGATTAATTCTTATCGACTGTTTGGTTTGATGTATTAAAAGGGCAGTTTTGTCTTTATACATGCGTATTCATATATTAAAAATCATGGTAATGAATAGGGTGTACAAATAATACAAACATTAGTTATGCAAAAGTTGAAAAACACTACCAAATAAGGGACTAATAATACCAAAGCTAATACATATATTATTTTCCTTAATACATCCTACCAAACGATCCTTTACTTTTGAAATGTGTAGTTTTAACTTGGGTGGAGTTTAAAAAAAAGTAGGACTTTTAAAATTTATGATCTTAAAAGCTTAAAGAGTAAGAGCTTTTGTGGTACTTTCAATTTGTATAGCATAAAAATTTCTCATTAAACATAAAACTGGTAAAAAAATTTTAAAATTAAAATTATCTTTAAATATATAAATGTACTTTTTTTTTTTAAATGGAGGGAATAGTTTCTAGTAACCAACGGGATAAGTAAATAAAGGGGTTCCAATAAGGATTTGTTTTTTGATTTTTGACATAAGGAAAAATAAATTTGAGATGAAATTCTATACTAAATGCTATTAGACATCATATCCATTTTTGCTAGTGATGTTCGCATATTTTATGTGGAAAGTTGTGTAATCAAAAA
The DNA here is from genome assembly GCA_002018475.1 of Nicotiana obtusifolia. Taxonomy (NCBI): domain Eukaryota; kingdom Viridiplantae; phylum Streptophyta; class Magnoliopsida; order Solanales; family Solanaceae; genus Nicotiana; species Nicotiana obtusifolia. The sequence continues at coordinate 52,679 of MCJB01022825.1, read as the reverse complement.
ATAAATGTAAGAACAAATACATGAATAAGAAGACTTTATATGTTAAAAAACTCCCTTAATACAAAGAGCTTTATTTGTAATTCTCTTTGTTGTAAAATCCAAATTATTTAAGCCAATATAAATCAGAAATCTTATTAGTTATAATAAATAAAAATGTAAAGCTTTTATAAAATCAAATCCAATCCTTGTACTTTTTAACGTTCTAGCATGAGCTCTAGAAGGTCAAATATGCTATCTCTTAGTACTATTTTTGAGTAATTTGCATTTTTTCATTTAATCAATTGATATAAAAAATTAATTGATCGTATTAAAATCTTAGTACTATTTTTGAGTAATTTGCATTTTTCATTTAATCAAGTTCTCAGAAACTCGAACTTGAGATCGATACAGAAATTTCAACCAATTCACCGTATCCTTTGGAAGTGAACTACTTACATCCTAATTCATTATTCAGGTCCCTTAAGTAATAAATCAAAAACTGTTATGAAATTAAAGCATTTTAGTAAAACATGAACAAAAAATAGAGATAGAGAGAAGGAAGAGATTTTCTTCTTCAATTGTGTGTATTTCCTATCTATTACAAGGCCTTTATATAGGTATGAAAAGTGAAGAAAATTATGTCATTGAATATGTCATTAAGCATTTGAGATGAAGATAATGGAGAAAGAGTAGACATCCACTAGATCATGGAAGAAGAGTAGACATCCACCATGATTTGATTTTTCTTATAACACTCCCCCTTGGATGTCCATAGATAATGTGCCTCATTAAAACCTTGCTAGGAAAAAAAACCCTATGGGAAAAAATAATCCTAGTGAAGGAAAAAGAGTACACATGTTTATAAACACGCCTTTTGGTTGCCTCGTTAAAAACCTTCAAGGAAAAACCTCGTGGGACAAAACCTTGTAAGGGAAAAAGAGTACAACGCATATTAACTCCCCCTGATGAGAGCATCAATTCACATCCTTGAGCCTTCGCATCCCAATCTTGTACACTAGTTTCTTGAAGGTTAACGTTGGTAGAGATTTGGTGAACAAATCAGCCATATTATCACTTGAACTAATATGTTGTACATTGATATCACCATTCTTTTGAAGATCATGTGTGAAAAATAACTTTGGTGAAATGTGTTTTGTCCTGTCTCCTTTTATGAATCCTCCCTTCAATTGGGCTATGCATGTTGCATTGTCTTGATACAAAATTGTGGGTAGTTTGTCACGCTTCAGACCACATTTGTCTCTAATAAGATGTATTATAGACCTCAACCATACACATTCTCGACTTGCTTCATGAATAGCAATTATCTTAGCATGATTAGATGAAGTAGCCACGATTAATTTCTTAGTCGATCGCCAAGATATGGCAGTGCCTCCACATGTAAACACATAGCCTGTTTGAGATCGAGCCTTGTGTGGGTCAGATAAATATCCAGCATCGGCATAACCAACAAGATCGGGATTGCAATCATTGCCATAAAATAAGCCCATATCGGTAGTCCCTTTTAGATACCGCAATATGCGTTTGATTCCATTCCAATATCTACTTGTAGGAGCAGAGCTATATCTTGCTAAGACATTAACTGAAAAAGTTATGTCAGGCCTTGTAGTGTTAGCAAGATACGTTAGTGCACCAATTGCACTAAGATATGGTACTTCAGGACCAAGAAGCTCTTCATTATTTCATGAGGTCGGAATGGATCTTTATTTATATCAAGTGATCTTACAACCATCAGGGTACTCAATGGATGTGCTTTATCCATATAGAATCGCTTTAAAAACTTTTCAGTGTATGCTGATTGATGGACAAAAATTCCATCTTTCATATACTCAATTTGTAGACCAAGACAAAATTTTATCTTTCCAAGATCTTTTTATTTCAAATTATTTCTTTAAATAGTCTACTGCTTTAGGAAGCTCCCCAGGAGTTCCAATTTAAATCATCAACATACACGGCGATTCTAACAAATCCAGATTCAGATCTTTTTATAAAGACACAAGGACAAATTGAATCATTCTTGTACCCTTCTTTCAACAGTTATTCACCCAGGCGATTATACCACATGCGCCTGATTGTTTCAATCCGTATAAGGATTTTTGAAGCTTTATTTAATAAATTTCTTGGAAACCTTAATATGCTTCAGAACAATTTAAATCCTTCAATGATTTTTATTATACGCATATCAAGTTTTTCATGTATTGCCAGATTAAAACCTGAAATGACTACATCCACCACATGAGAACATGTCTCTGTATAATCAATGCCAGTATATTTAAAATCTTCTTGTGACACAAGTCATGTTTATATCTATCGACTTGAATTTTTTTTCCGCACAAGAACATATTTATACCTTCACTGGCTTTATACTTTTAGGTATTGGGATTATCCGTCCAACTTCACATTTTTCAGGTGAAGTTAATTTCATTGCATATTTTTCATTTGGCTAATCATTTATCTGTCCAAATTTCATGACAGATTTGAGCTCAAGATCCTCGTCAATATTAATAATATTGAGCGCTATATTATATTAACAACATCGTCGACGATCATTTTCGGTTCTATTATTACCCAATAAAGACATAACTTATTGAGATCTCTTAATCTCATTATTTTCAGGTACCTGAGCCTTTCCCATGAGGTCTTATGAAGTGTTATGTCACGGTGCTCTTCAAGAGCACTTGCCTCCTTATTATGACCATCTTGAACATTTGCTCCTCTCCTTCTTCAAGGAGCTTTAACTTTAGAACCGATTAGTCTATTACGCTTTATGCGTGCTATAAAATCTGTCCTCAGAGACATTATTCTATTTGGAGCATTAGCAGCTGAAATATGGCATTTAACTTTGGGTCAGAAAATGCATTTGGCAATAATTTGCAAATGAATTATCACTTGAACTTCAAGTTCATATTTTCTTGTACGAGGATCTATAAGTATTCATAATAATTCATTCTACGTATCACTTTTCAAGCTGCTCATTTTCTCCCCCTAATGTTGGGATCACCAACACATATCTCCAACCTTCTTTGGAGACCCATCTTTGCATTATGGTGGAACAATTAAATCATATGTCACATTCATATTTCTAGATGGAAATTATTTGGTTCCTGACCATGAACCAATTGTGATAGGGAGAACATATCATAACTTGGCTAGATGCGTACAAGTGCTGTTGTATATTAAATAATACATCACATACCAAATTTCGTTTTTGGGAGTTTTGTTCTCATAACCAATGGTTTTAGCTATAATTGGAGGCATACAATTTCTGCTAAACCAACTTGGATTTAAACCAGCATTATCAAGATAAATTATCATAATTTATATTCTGGAACTGTGCTATAATAACTTGAGCAAGCAATCTTGCAAAATCCAGACTGCAAGTTGATAACAAATGCACATGTGACCATTGAATAGATGCATCTATTAAAATCATATTATAGTAAATGATCCACATGGCAGGTGACTGGGCCCATATATTTATCACCTTTTATTCGTTCCAGAAACCAAGGGATTCAATCCCAACCTTAACTGGCATATCATGAGAATAAGCAGCACAAGAGAATTCTTGAAGAATCTTCAATTTCTTCAATATACGTGAATTCTCAATTAATTTTCGCATCATAATTGAACCGGGATGGCCAACCGGTCATGCCAACTAATAATTGTTTCAGTAAACCTCTAGTTTACTTGTGGCATGTGATTTCATCATCATGCTTATACTTGTGTTGTATAAATAGAAATAAAATCGGTAACCTTTCATATTTACCCGTTATGATTATAGAAATATGAAGATATTCAATATTCCTTTCATTTGTAGTCTCAATATGCCAACCACTTTGGCTTATACATTTGAACTCAAAAAGTTTTTTTTGAGACTTACTACGATATTAATGTCATGAACAATTTTATTCATCCGGGTAGTAACAAATTAATTTTTCCGGAGCTCTTAATTGATCTTCTACTACAAGATCTTTTGTCACACCATCCATATAGTGAATATATCTTTCACGGAGAAAATCATATCATAATAAATTGTCATGGTCAAAATCATCAAAGCAAAGTCATTTCTTGCTCTAATTTTGCCTTTAATAACTTTTATAAGGCATGCCAATTATTTTTTTGGCGTATCACATGTATGCGACCAATGACATATTCATGTAACCACACAATAATATTAATTCTCTTTATTTCACTCAAACCTCCCTTAAAGGTGAGTTGTGTGGTATTCATCCAATTATGCATTGCATGTCTTTATTTATTACTTTTATCACATATGACCGCATTCACCTTCATGAATGGTTTTGCATTCTCAATGTTTATCACAAGTCACATTCTCTTCAAAGAATGGATTATAGTCATAGCGACGTGCTTTATTATTTTTCCACACCAATTTGATGGTAAACATTACCTTCACCTTTTGAAGGATATATTTTGAGAACTCTTATTGTTCTTCTTTTTATAACCATAGTGATGACTATTATTATTTTGATCTTTGGAACGCCCACGTTAATTGGTCAACCACTTGTTTTCATTTGGACATATTATGCACATTACCACATTCCCTTCAAGAATGGAGCAAATCAAGTGGGACAATCTTCATGCCTTTTTCATGAAAAATATATTATTTTTCTTTAGTCATCATTATATCATCAATATGGTGCATTAGGACTCGAACCCAATGTCTTACCCGTATAAAAACATGTTAAGCCATAAGGCATTGAAACTCTAACCCAAAATCTTATTATCATGGTGCACTAGGACTTAAACTCGGTGTCTTACCCTCAAGGTGTGATAGAACTTAAACTCACTGTCTTACTCTCAATCAATAGCATAATAGGCCAAAGTGCAACAGAGAATCACCCTTGAGCCTTTAAAATATTATCACTTCGAATTTTTAATTAGAACTATCATAGATCTTTTTCATGAACAATAATACATGGCATGGTCAAATATAAAGAAAACAAATAAAATCTCTTACATGTATTCTTCATTAACTAGAAAGGTAAACAATGCCTTTTGCCATAAGAAAACAACGAAATCTACTCACAGATTTCTGAAACATTATTTATTTTAGCATTACTTTTCCTTATTTATGTGAAATGCAAGTACTAATTTATTAACGGGACAAGAAGATATAGTGTTTGACCAGATTGAGATTATATGATCACATGTTTAACTGATGAGTTGATGAAAAATGTTAAATAAATACATATAAGAAGAAATAAATTAAACCGTATACAACATATGGCATCATCACAAACATAATTGTGTCACTAATACATCTATTGTTTTATTTATATGCCATAGACGCTAGCATTTTATAGTATATTTCTTTTTTTTTTTTTTGTGTATAATTGCACGTGCATATTTCTTTTGTAATGGTAAAATCTGTCTTACCATAAATATCTCTGACGAGATGAAATGCAAAATTTACCTTTACCACTTACTTGGCAAAGCTCACTGAAACTCTCATCGAAGGCTTGGACATTAGTGAAACAAAATGAAAATCATAAATTAAGTGTGGCATCTTACTGGAAGAGAACAGCCAATGTTAACAACTTTATCTCCAAAATCAATTCCTCGCCTCTTTCGTCTTTTTTTACAAAGTATCAAATAAAATAGCAATTCGTGCTGATAACGTGTTATGAAATTAAAGCAATTTAGTAAAACATGAACAAGAAATGGAGATAGAGAGAAGGAAGAGATTTTCTTCTTCAATTGTGTGTATTTTCCTATCTATTACAAGGCCTTTATATAGGCATGAAAAGTGAAGAAAATTATGTCATTGAATATGTCATTAAGCATTTGAGATGAAGATAATGGAGGAAGAGTAGACATCCACTAGATCATGGAAGAAGAGTAGACATTCACCATGATTTGATTTTTCTTATAACAAAAACCACATTTCAAGGGCTTATAAACATACTCGACTTCAATAATTTTTGAATATCTTGATAAAGAGATGGCCATATCCCCCCTTTTCCTAGAAAAACAACTTGAACCGGAAACCTTGACTTGACCCGAGCCCAAGTTCCCTGTAAAAGAACAAACATAAGCCCTAATTCGAACAGCTCCTTTTTAACAAAAAATTAGGCAAAAACCTCTCTTTATACATTTGCTCCTCGCCGCCTATGTAAGTTTCTACCTTTATTTGAAATGTATGAACAGATTTTAGGTTAGTTACCAAAAAAATTGTGGTTGCTTCTATTTTTGAGGTTTTGGTTAGATTAGATTATAGTGCATCTTAATCGGAAAAAGTACCGTGTTTGCATCTGTTTTTCTTGTTATTCTTTGTGATTTTTACCTCTTAATATTTGGCCTTATTTGCTTTGCCATGTAATAACAGCTCCATAAGTAAGAAAGTAAGAATTAGTTAAGTAATTGACTGAAAATCTGAATAAGTAGTGAGTGAAGAGCACCAGTAGCGCACACTTTGAGTTTAAGTTCTGATGCTTTAAAAAATATTTACACAATCAGGCCACTTAAAAGGTAATTGCAGCTAATTTGATTTGTACGCTGATTGTGTGAAGAATTTTTATAGTATCAGTTCAATTGATGGTGTAAAATTTCATTGCGCTTTCAAGGCGTACAAGTTAAATTTATTTTAATGGGTTCGAATGTATTGCTTTTGTGATGTTTAATGATTTTTAGAAATTGACTGTAATAATTTGGAGTCTATCTATATTTGCAGTGATATCAATCTTGGGAAATGGCGAGCTTGATATCGCAGAATGCTTCTCGGACAATCGGTGTTGAAAAGTCTAAAAGGAAGGCTAAGAAGGAAGTAAGTGAGAAAGAAAGTAATAGGAAGAGAAAGAAAGAGCAGAATGAAGAGAATAATGAATTAGAAGTCGAGCAGGAGAAGGAAATGAAGAAGCTTGAGAACTTATTGTTTGGATCCTTGTACAACCCTGTTGGATTCGGGAAGGACGATGAAGAAGAAAAGAGAGAAGATGGCGAAAACGATTCTGCTATGTTCTTTGTGGACCGGTTTGCGGATAGTACGTTGTCTGTTTATGAGGGGGACGCACAGCTGGTGCAAGAAGGTATTAGTGTTGTGGAAAAGGAGGAGCGGAAACCTGTGTGGGTAGATGACGAAGAAGAGAAGACTAGTATAAAAATAGCAAGTGTGAACAGATTGAGGAAGCTTAGGAAAGAAGAGGGCGAGGATGTCATTTCAGGTTCCACGTGCGTGGCGAGACTAAGGGCCCAACATGCTAAACTTAATCCAGGCACCGAGTGGGCCCAAATTGATTCTCAAGGCAGAAGCTACAGTTCTGATGATGAAGATTCTGATGAGGAAAGTAAACATACTGAGGGCTACAGTTCAAAGAATGTCAAGTTGGTCGGTGATATTCTTCAATCAAACGAAGATCTTGTTGTCAAAAGTCGCACGAAGTTGTTACCTGGGCTTCTTGAATATTCGAGACTGGTTGATGCAAATGCAGCTGATCCTTCAAATGCACCAATAAATTCTGTTCAGTTTCACAGGAATTCTCAATTGCTCCTTGTTGGTGGGTTGGATAAAAAACTCAGATTTTTCCAGATTGACGGGAAACGAAATACAAAGATACAGAGCATCTTTCTTGAGGATTTTCCAATTAAAAAGGCATCTTTCTTACCCAATGGGTCTCAAGTTATTATATCAGGAAGAAGAAAGTTCTTTCATGTCTTAGACTTGGTCAAAGCAAGTGTAGATAAAATAGGTCCTCTAGTCGGCAGGGAAGAAAAGAGCCTGGAAAGTTTTGAGGTTTCTCCTGATTCAGATACAATTGCTTTTCTTGGTAATGAAGGATACATTTTGCTAGTTTCCTCCAAAACAAAGGAGCTAATTGGGACACTAAAAATGAATGGAACTGTTCGCTCAGTGGCTTTCACCAATGACGGACAACAATTATTGAGTTCTGGTGGAGATGGCCAGATTTACCATTGGGATTTGAGAACAAGAACTTGCATTCATAAAGGGGTTGATGAAGGGTCTATAAATGGAACGGCTCTTTGCACTTCACCAAATGGTGGTTTGTTTGCTGCTGGTTCAGACAGTGGGATAGTAAATATTTATAACAGAGAAGAATTTTTGGGGGGAAAGAGAAAACCAATCAAGGTGATTGAGAATCTCACCACTAAAGTGGATTTTATGAAATTTAATCATGATGCTCAAATATTGGCCATCAGTTCTAGCATGAAGAAAAACAGCTCAAAGCTAATTCACATTCCATCATTTACAGTTTTTTCGAACTGGCCTTCTCCAAATCGAGCCGTGCACTATCCACGCTGTTTGGATTTTAGTCCTCACGGAGGATTCATGGCTATGGGAAATGCTGAAGGAAAAGTGTTACTGTACAAGTTGCATCACTACCATGATGCGTAGTTATTTTGTTTAATACTGTTGGCATTATGAGCAACAGATGTTTCTGTTAGCATAGATGTAGTTCAAAGGCATGATTTATTTTTCCCGTTCAATTTCTGATGTAACAGTATTATTTAAAGTATCAAGTTTATCTATGATTTTGTTCATTTTAGTGAAGGGCTTTTTACCCCTCTTACTTTCAGCAGAGAATTCTTCAAATGGTCTTCCGTGATTGTGGTAAAGGTTGAATGGTTCTCTCCGATTCCTACTTTCAGGTACCACTGGAAAGGCATGTCAACCAGCGAATATCATGTGTTTACTGGAGACATGGTTCTTCAACTAATGAATGGCATCCTTGATCTTTCCGAAGTTGAGATCCTGAATTATCATTTTTTCTTTCATTCATGTTCTTTTGTTGTTCAGTGGTGCTTAAAATATTCATTTGGATGTAGTAAATCTTTTCTTAATTAGTCTGGGACAGTGAAAAGTTTGATGAGTTTTTCGTTTACATACACATAAAGTTCAATTCCAGAATTTAAAAGATGCAAAGCTTAAAAAATTCAAGTAAACTGTAAAGGCAGGTCTGTACCTAAAATGACATTTCCAAAATCAAAATGGCGCATTTTTATCTGGAAGTGGCTGAAGGTAAGTGGTCTTTTTGCAGTTTATCTTTCCTTTGGACAAGCCAAAATTATCTTTAATCTGTGAACATTTCTTGTCCTTTTCTGTTGGAGTATATTTCTTCATTTCAGCAGTAGTTGATTATACATTGCTTGAGTAGCTTGATTTTCCAAATGATAGTAATTTCGTAATTCTTCTTTAGGAACAGTGAAATCGGAAGCAAGAAGTTCAGGTCAAGGGAGGTGTATGTCTTGCAAACTTCAGCAGCATCAGTGCACAAAGTATTAATCTTCAAAGGCCATGTTTCAGATGATTTAGCATTGAGGTGAGAGCTATATCTGAAACGTTAAACTGATGCTCATTACCCTTAAATAGACCCCAATCATAAGGGTAAGATAACAAAGAAAAGCTTCAAAAAAATGTTCTCTTGATATATTACATATTCCTTCTCAATTTATTTGAATTAGCAGATGGAAATAACCACTTGTATTTCCCTTTTGGGGATTTTATGAGTTGTATCTTTACTGCATTTCAAAATTGCAAATATGAGACATTAACATGTCTCCATTCCACAGATTATGTGACATTAATATGTAGCTGGTCATCATATGAAATAAGTCATTGGCATGATTTATTAATACTTCATTGGATTTCACTTCACTAACGGTGTAAGATTTATTACACTATCAGATTCTAGGTTTTTACCATTGTCAGACTTAGATGAAGAATTTTTTACACTACCCATGGTTGCAGGTAATCTAACCTGATAGTGTAAAATAACTATACATTGTCGGTGCACAAAAGTAAAAATCTACTTCATTTCTGTTCAAAGTTTCGTTTAATGTGTTCCAGAAGAAATAGAGAATGGGCGAGGGGATGTGCTCCCTTACATGTGTAAAAGGGAGTGTGATTAGCTTTGAGTACGTATAAACTATACTAGTGCTATTCAATGAAAAAGGAGATGAAATCTGGAAGGAGATCATTATCTCAGAATATGGTAAAGAAGATTTCTGGATACCAGTAAGGATTTTAAGACCAACAATAAGTTGTGTCTGGAAACAAATTGCTAAACTATAGTCCAAGTTTCATGCTCTTACTAAACTGAAGGTTGGAAATGGGTGTAAAATTAGATTCTGGTCTGACTTGTGGCTAGAAGATCAACAAGTTTCTCATTTTATACCGCAAGGGCAGCCCGGTGCATAAAGCATTTCGCGTTCACGCAGGGTCCGGGGAAGGGCCGCACTTCATGAGGTGTGATGTAGGCAGCCTACCCTGATACAAGCATCAGTGGCCAATTCCACGGCTTGAACCCGTAACCATCAACATTTCTGCGAATAAGCAATGTACAATGGCAGAGTGTTATACAAATTCTGGGTCGCAGTCACACTTTAGGAGGAATCTCAATATTAGATCATATTACTATTGATGTTAATAAATTGGACTCCCTAATTTGGACAGCAACTAAAGAGGGAAACTTCTCTGTTAAAAGCAGCTACACTTTTCTACAGAAGCAAGAAGCTGTTCACTGGGATCTTACTTGGCCATGTAATACCTTACCTTATTCTCAAAAAAAAAAAGAAAGAAAGCTATACTTATGCTACAAAAAAGATTACGAGGCCATTTTGATAATATTTTGTTTCAATTATTTCTCTGCATGACTTAACTCTTGGATAGAAAGGGAGAAATGACTTATCTATGGGAAAGTTATCTTCACAAATTAAAAATAAGTGCGATAAGATTACTTATAGAAGCTTGGAAAAGAAGAGGATCTTAGTTGAAGTAGAGACGTAATTTTATGCCTTTTTGGAGTTTGCTAGGTAATGACTTACAATATTCAAGGACACCGACCCCCCGGGACTTAGGTCTAGGAGTGCGTTGCACGTAATGTGTGGATTAGGCACACGCTAAGGATTTGAACTTCGTTGTAAATAAAAGTCTGATATTTATAATCAAATGTGTCTTCCATACAAATTGGCGAATTTATAAGCTCTGAGCTTTCTACAACTCAAGTAACTTCATATTTGTCCCAGGCAATTTTTTATTTGTATGTGGCCTAAACAAATTACAACTTTATGATTTCTGTGAAAGAGACCCTTGACAGTATCTTCTCATTATGTTTTCCAACTTGTAAACTTCAAATAATATTTTTAATGCTAGTTAGTTATTTCCTATCAACTTATTTTGTATTTTTAATGCTTACTTGTTACTTCTTTTCTTATGTCCTTGAGCCGAGAGTTTATCAGAAATAGCCTTCTTACCTTTACAAGGTAGGAGTAACGTCTGCATACACACTATCCTTTGCGGACCTTACTTGTAGTATTTTCTGGGTCTGTTATTCTTGTTTAATTATGGTGATTAATTTTGAGGAAACAAGTGTTAAATAATCCCAAAATATTTTTGAGATTAATTTCCGATGAACTTAGCTTCCATTAGAAAGTTCAGAACATTACCCAAATATCTAATTTTAAATAGCTTTAGTGCTATTTTGTGTGTGTAAATCAACAAGTCAACAAAAATTAAATTCTCAATTATAATTTTTAATGTCTAGTGAATTTAGTGCTAAATTTTTTAAAGATTGAATCCATAAAATTGAAGTCTTGGATATCCATTTTTCTTCGCTCTAGTAGGCTGTGACTTGAATAGTTGAATGCAATCTTTCAATAGATTTTATTTATTTGTTTACTTATTTATTTTATTTTTGAAGAACTAGTCATCAATCAAGTAGTGCTGATTAATTCTTGATGGGAGAATCCAAGTTACAAAGTAATCACCTAAGCTTTAACTAACAGATTAAAAAAAAAAAATTCTGAATAAAGAAACAGATAGTAGTATATATTATAATGTTTTCCTTTGCAGTTAGGAACAACTTCTGAATATTTCAAAGTCAATTCTTCAATTCGTCCCGAAAAAAATCAAGTGAAGGATATTTATTTAAAAATAAAAAAAAAAGAAAAGAAGTAAAGAAGTAAAGAAGTCCCACGTTATAGTGACTCCTGTGCTTTGCATAAATGACTAATGTACATTATATTTTATGTTGGTTGATTCATTTTTATTTGAGATATAGACTTCAAGTTAATATTTTGATATTGAAATTGAATCATAACTGCAGGATAATAAGGAATTACCTTTTATACTAAAGCTCTAAAAATTCCTACTTGATTTTCACTATAAAAGAGAATAAAAATAGTATCCAGAAATCATAATAAAACTGAAATAAGAATAAACTTTTAATCTCGAGTTCAAATTATAACCCTTTTTTTTAAATGAATTGAGACGAAATTTGAATTATTTGGCAGTGTTAATAATATATTAAAGTTACTCAACATATATACGGCTTTTAATTTCTCCAAGTTAACACGTTGAGTACTTTGAATTCGGTTTACGTAAAGACTGGAAACTAGCTAGAATTTGGATTTTACATATTTGAGGTTCTAATCATTTTAAGTTATTGAATTCTAATTTAATTGTGATTTATATATTTAATAAATTTTAAAAAATAAATACCTATTGGATTTGGCCGAATTCGTAAATTATACTCTGACGCTACACCTGACTAGATTCATGGAATTGGTCAAAAGTCAACATTTATAAGGGGAATAAAAACAAAATCACAGTAGTTTAGAAGATGTCTCTATTTTGATAAACTAAAAACAAACACCATCAACCCTCAGACGTGACTAAGCTGAAGTTACTCTTCTTAGTCAAGGTCAAGGACCAAGTGGATATTTTATTCATAGTGCATACCCTGATTCATACTACTTAAAAAAGAAAGAACTCAATGCACATGCACTGCCATACGATCAACTCAATCACGACGGATTTGGTAGGATAAATGAGATCTTTTTATCCGTAATAAGAGATTTCAGATTTAAAATTTAAATTTTATGAGTTCATCTTTTAAAATTTTTAGCATTAAATTTATTATATTTTTAAAGTTATGATTATATTTACTATATTTGTAATTTTAATAAAATTTTATATAAATTTTTTTTACTTCACGTCAAAAAGTATGAGTTCAATTGAATCTGTCATTAACACACTACATACTCCCCTGCCTAAGAATATTAAAAATTCGGGGTGATTTAAGAACGGGATACAACAAAAGACAGACAAAATCTCTTCGATATTTAATAGTACAAACAATACTGAAGATAAGTCGAGCGAGTCCTGCTTGCTACTTGCTGCAAAATAAATAGGAATTGGCCTCGGATAGATTTTGCGCTAAACATACTTTTGTCGGTAAGTTAATTTAACGACGGATTAATGACTGATTATAAAAAAAATTCTATTAACTAGACTTAGTTAGCAATAAACTAGCGATAATTTCATAGGTAATTCCGACTTTTTTTTTGGATTGGTAGTGTTTATTTCGGTTGATTCTTCTCTAATCATCATTTGGCATCGTTATAATTGATGTATTAAAATATCATACTCTTATTGTCCTAAAATTAAAAATGACTGGTTAGAGGTACGAGCTGGTTAATGCATTAAATTCGTAATATATATTGGGAGTTTGATTCTTAATCTCTCTTATAATTCTGTGTTGTGGAAGCCGAATATATAGAGAGTGATTAAATCACAACTACTATATCTAAAGGTAGCTAATAAATAGTAAATGAGATAACAATAAAAAAGAACACTAGAAATTAACGAGGTTCGGCAAAATTTGATTTTTGCCTAGTCCTCGGACACAATCAACTCAAACTTTATTTCACTCCAAAAATATAAGTGAAATACTACAAGAGAGAAAGGAGATTCAAATGCCTTAGGAATAAGAAGGCAAGTGAGATATGTTTACAAATGAACAAAACCCTTGCTATTTATAGAAGGGAAATGACCTTAATAATGTCATGCATGACATCACATTAAGTGTGATCATGCAATGTAAATGCATAAAAAATACATCTACCAATTTCTTCCTAAAAGGAGGCTTCAAATATTCACAGTAGTTCACAATAATCTTGTCAAATTCAACAAATCTCCACCTTGGCAAGATTCCACTTTTTCAATTTTCTCTTACTAATAAATTTTGATTGTGTCTTCAACTTCAATCTTCAAAGTTCAACAATGTTGATCAAGTTCAAATAATGTTGAAATTTGATCGCAATCACTACTTTTATTAGCATATCGGCAGGGTTGTCTGTAGTCCGAATTTTCTGCACCACGACTCCACCTTCTTCTATAATATCTCGTACAAAGTGATATCGAACATCAATGTGCTTCATCCTTGCATGATAAACTTGGTTCTTTGCTAATTGGATAGCACTCTATCACAAAATAGTGTGATGCGTTCTTGACCAATATCAAGCTCTCTAAGCAACACTTGAAGCCAAATTGCATCCTTTACAGCCTCCGTAATTGCCATGTATTCTGCCTCAGTAATAGACAAAGTAACCGTTGACTGCAAAGTAGACTTCCAACTAACTGATGGATTTGCAAAAGTGAAAACATAATCAGTAGTTGATCTACGCTTGTCCAAATCACCCACATAATCCGAGTCACAATATCCAATCAGATACTAACTAGTTTCCTGCTTAAAAATCAATCCACCATCTATAATATTATGAATATACTATAGAATCCATTTCACAGCTTGCCAATGCTCCTTTCTTGGATCATGCATATACCTGCTTACTACTCCGATAGCATGTGAAATATCAGGTCTTGTGCAAACCATTGCGTACATCAAGTTACCAACGATATTCGCATATGGAACTCTTGACATATACTCTTGTTCAGCTTCATTCTTCGGCGACATAGCAGCACTAAGCTTAAAGTGAGGGGCAAGATGAGTGCTAACCGACTTCGTGTTCTCATTTATGCCAAATTGATATATTACTCTCTTCAGGTATTCTTTTTGAGATATGTCTATCTCTTTTTATCCATACCAAGAATTTTCTTCGCTCCACTCAAATCCTTCATCTCAAACACCATTCTTAGTTGAATCTTTAACTTCTCAATTTCCTCTTGACTTTTGGAAGCTATCAACATATCATCAACGTATAGGAGAAGATATATGAAGGATCCGTCTTCAAGCTTGCGCAAATACACACAATGATCGTATTTGCTTCTTCTGTACTTATGCCGCAACATAAATTTGTCAAATCGTTTGTACCATTGTCTAGAAGATTGTTTCAATCCGTACAACGATTTTTCTATTTTTCACACCATATTTTCCTTTTGAGCAACTCTGAATCCTTCTGGATGAGTCATATAGATTTCCTCTTCCAAGTCTCCATGTAAAAATGCAGTTTTTACATCTAACTGAACTAGTTCCATATTCAACTGTGCTACCAAAGCCAGCAAAACTCTAATGGAGGAGTGTTTCACGACTGGAGAAAATACCTCATTGTAATCAATTCGCTCCTTTTGAGAGTACTCTTTAGCCACCAATCTTGCTTTGTAGCGAACATCTTCTTGGTTAGGAAATCCTTCTTTCTTTGCAAATACCTATGTGCACCCAATTGCTTTCTTGCCCTTCGGAAGATTGGCCAATTTCCATGTGCGATTCTGATGAAGGGACTGCATTTCTTTATTCATGGAAATCCTCCACGTATCTTCTTCTGAACTTTGGACTGCGTCTTTATAAGTGGTAGGAACACCATCAGCTGCAATTGAGGCTGCACAAACCACCGTCTCTATGAGACGAACATGTTTCTTTATTGTTTTTTCGGCTTGCTGGTTGCTATTGATTCAAATTGTTGTTGAGATTCCTGAATTGAAATCTCCCTCTCTGCTGAATCTTCTTCGAGGGAAAAATCTTCTATTGTTTCCTCGTTTTCTCCCTGTGTTGGAAAAATTAATTTTCGCTCAAACTCCACTTGCTTTGAAGCATCATCAGTTTATTTGACATCTTCAACTGTCACCTTATCTGTTATGAAAAATTCATCAAAGGTAACATCTCTGCTGAATATAATTTTTCTTGTCGCTGGACATCATAATCGGTATCCTTTGACTCCAGAAGTAATCCCCATAAATATAACTTTCTTTGCTCTCAGATTCAATTTTGACTCTTGCACATGATAGTATTCAATTGAGCCAAATACATGCAAAAAATTATAATCTTCAGCAGGTTTTTCATACTATTTTTCAAATGGTGTCTTGCCACCCAATAGCAGCAGATGGTAGAAAATTAATGAGGTGGCATACATATATTATTGCCTCAGCCCAAAATTCATTGCCCAAGCCAGCATTGGACAACATACATCAAACCTTCTGTAGCAAAGTCCGGTTCATACGTTCTGCCACTCAATTCTGTTGTGGTGTATATCTGACAGTGAAATGTCTCAAAATGCCATCATCTTCACAAATCTTATTGTAAAGATCATTTTTGTATTCTCCACCGTTATCTGTATGAAGACACTTTATCTTTCTGCCTTTTTGAGTCACTATCGTTACCTTCCATTTGAGAAAAATTCCCAACACCTTATCTTTGGTTTTCATAGTATACACCCACACTCCCCGGGAAAAGTCATCAATAAAGGTTATAAAATAATGTTTCCCACCTAATGAAGGTGTTTTAGAAGCACTCCAAACATCAGAGTGAACATAATTCAAAATACCTTTAGTATTATGGATAACTGTTCCAAATTTAACCCTTGTCTGTTTCCCTTTGACACAATGCTCATAAGACTCCAAATTGCAAGTCTTTACTCCTTTTAAAAATCCTTGATCTGATAAATTTTCTAGGATTTCCCTCCAGCATATCCCAAGCGCATGTGCCATAGCTTGGTTGCTTTTGCCTCCTTGTCATCACTGGATGTCACTGTTGCTGTCCCAATAACTGTACTACCGTGATAGTGGTACATGTTATTATCTCACCGAATTTCCTTCATTACCACTAGTGCAGTGGAGCATATCCTCATTACCCCATTTTTTGCAACGACTTTGAGCCCCTTTGACTCTAGGGCTCCTACAGAAATGAGATTTTTCTTCAATTCCGATACGTATCGAACATCTGTTAATGTTCTGATCAATCCATCATGGTTCCTTAATCGGATTGAACCAATACCATATGCGGTAAGAGGATTGTTATTTGCGGTGTGAATAACTCGACTTTCTCCTTTTTGAGAATCAATGAACCAGTTCCGATTGGGACACATATGATAGCTAAAAGCTGAATCCATCAGTCATATGTCAGATTTGAATGGCTTAGTTGTAACTAGTGAGAAATTAGAGTCGTCACAATCAGCTACATTTGAATCCATGACTGCCTTCCCATTATTAGGTTTGACCTTGTTTTTCAACTTTGGACAGTCTTTCTTCCAGCGCCTTTTTTCTCGGCAAAAGGCGCATTCATCTTTGCTGGGTCTGGATCTTGACTTGGATCTTTCTTTCTTCGTTCTCATCTGATTTTGAGAACGACCTCTCACGACCAGTGCTTCTCCTTCTCCATTCTTTTTTTTTTCTCTCTTTCTTTGTTCATAGCTGTACAAGGTAGAACAAACTTCTTTGAGAGACACTTCATCATTCCCATGAAGTAGAGTAGTTTCGAGGTGCTTGTACTCATCGGGAAGTGAACTTAATAACATTAAGGCCATATCCCCATCACTAAAATTCACGTTCATATTCTGCAAATTTGTCGCCAACTTATTAAAGCTGGTGATCTGATCATTTATTGTAGTACCGGGAACATATGTGAAGTGTAACAGTCTTTTTTTCATATTTATTTTGACTGTTTTTCTTTAAGAATTTATCTTCCAATGCATTCCACAATTTACTTGTAGAAGTTTCTTTTGTGTACAGATACTTCTGTTCTTTTGTGAGGTAAGATCGAATGGTACCACAAGCAACGCTGTTGATAATCTTCCAATCTCCTTCTCCGATATTTTCTGGTTTCTTTTATTTTATGGCAATATTTAGCCCTTGTTGAAAAAGGACATCAAGAACCTCAGCTTGCTACATCCCGAAATGTCCTGACCCGTCAAAAATATCAGCTGCAAATTTCGCATTTGACATAATTCTTGTCATAAGCGAAGATGCCAACGACGTATTACTGACACCTGATGTGAACTCTTTATTTTTATTATCTCCCATTTTGTAAAGATACTATTTATTTGCTGACAGTACAGAACACCAAAGTAATTCTTTTTTGATGTGGAAGTTCAGAATATGCTGCAACCACATAACATACTAAGATAGAACCTTGGCTCTGATACCAATTATTGTGGAAGCCGAATATATAGAGAGTGATTAAATCACAACTACTATATCTAAAGGTAGCTAATAAATAGTAAATGAGACAATAATAAAAAAAAATACCAGATATTAACGAGGTTCGACAACATTTAATTTTTGCCTAGTCCTAGGACATAATCAACTCAAACTTTATTTCACTTCAAAAAATACAAATGAAATACTTACAAGAGAGAAAGAAGATTCAAATGCCTTAGGAGACAAGAAGACAAGTGAGAAATGTTTACAAATGAACAAAACCCTTGCTATTTATAGAAAGAGAAATACCTAATAATGTCATACATGACATCACATTAAGTGTGATCATGCAATATAAATGCCTGAAAAATGCATTTACCAATTTATTTCTAAAAGAAGGTTTTAAATGTTTACACTAATTTATATTAATCTTGTCAAATTCAACATCCTGCATATAGAACATAATAATAATGAAGAATATAAACCGTTGACACAAGAAATATTATTGTTAGGTAAGAAGTGCAAATATTTATCCTTTCTAACTGTATCCAACAACGGAGGACCCATTAATGACACATTGAATAGAGTATTAGACAAAGATCCACTATAGTTATGATAATATAAGATGTGATTAAGAAAATTTCAGCGATATGCATGAACCATTTAAAAAATAATCTTAAGTTTAAAATTGCTAAGAGAAAGAAAAGTTCTACAAGTATTTAAATAATTGTCTTTTTCCATTCAGAAGCGAAGCCAAAATTTGAACTTTGTGAGTTTCAAATTTCAGGATAGCACCATAAATTGTGTTAGTAATTAAGTTCTGAATTTAACTTTTCTATATATTTAGTGAATTTCTTGATATGAGTTGGACTAAAGTTATACAATAAATGTGTGTAAACTTCTAGCTTCGCCCTGTTTCGACCTTTTTTTTAATAACAATATGAATTTCTACAAATAAGTGATCCAAACCAAAAGGCTTAGAATTTCCTAAACAAGAGGAAAAAATAAAGGCAAAAAGGTCGTAACTAAATTATAGATGATCGGTCATCCAAAATTCAAAAAATTGTCACCAAAATGTACTATACGACATGCATCTACTGTCTATATGACTCAAGAGCAATCACCAACTCGCTTAAATTGTACATGATCTATGATCTTAATCAATCAAGTTTTGTTTATATGCATTGATATGTGTAAAAATTATTTATATTAGATCACTTATAAAAAAATACACATTTTCCCTATGATAATCATTAATTAACTAGTAACGAACAAAAATTATAACTAACATGCTATAATATTGTTTGTGTAAACACCTTTTATACCATAATAACACACTTATAACTTAAATCTAGTGCTATTAATTAGCACGTCCAAAAGTCATTCATAATTTGCTACTACCTACTAGTTGTGACATGAAATTTCTATAGTATACAACTCAAAGCTACTTAAGTACAAAGCCTTGGTAGGTACAGTTATTCAATATTTATGTTACTGAAAGATAGCAGGTATATCTGATAAAGTTAGTTGAGGTAAAGATAAGTTGATCCAAACAACACCGTTATCACATCAAGAAAACAAAAGGTACATGAGCACGAAAAGAATTTAAAATTCGTCTTAGTACCTACACTGATTCAAGATAACCCCAAGAGCCCCTAAAGTTTATTGGTAAACTTATTATTAAAATGTCATAATGAATAGTAGTTAAATCTCTCTATAAAACTATAATGACTGTCCAACTAATCAGACTCAAAGACATCTTTAGTCAAGATGAGAAAGAAAACAAGCAAACTCTTTTTCTCAGTCTCTTGTTCTACTTCCTCTTTCTCTTTCTTCTTCCTATGTTTAGGTATGTTTTTCTGCATGGAAATGACCATGGCACAGAATAGAAAAACTGTTCCCATAAATGTTGGAGTCGTGATGGACATGGATGCATGGTTTGGAAAAATGGGTTTAAGCTGTATTTCTATGGCTTTATCTGACTTTTATAGCTCTGATCATGGCTCTGCTTATCGAACCAGACTAGTTCTCCATACTCGGGACTCGAAGAGAAACGTTGTTGCCGCTGCTGCAGCTGGTAAGTTATTTATATATACTAATATTTGTAAAGAATTTTTTACTCAGAGTAATATGTCAGTTAGAGTAGGTTAATTATATATACTTTATTTTCCTCGTCGTCATATCAGACTCAATATCAAGAATTACCTGTTGTTATAGGTAAACATGACCTAAAAAAGATTTATATCATATATTAGTGCACAGATCTAAACTCATATATTGTTATCCACATGAACCTAAATATATCTCTCTTTTGGATATAAACAATTTACCTGAAAGGGGAACTTTAAGTTTCACAAAGAATGGAGTTAACATAAGCAATCGGAGGCGAAGTCCAAATTTCAATGATTTTACGTGCTAATAATTAGGTTCTAAATTTAATATATGTATATATTTAATGAAATTTTAACACAAATACATTATTTAAGTGAAAATTAATGGGTTTGAACGAATTCCATATCTGTACTTCTACCTCCGCCTATGCGAGCAATATTTGAAAATGAACTTGTTTTAACTCATGGCGTAATGCATCAAGAGCTATTCAGAAATTTAAGCATTTTGTATTATATTATCGCTAAAGTAAGGATTATCTACATCCTTTAGTCTGGATCGAAGAAAATCTCTCAAAGAATTTTCTAAAAGAATTATACATAGAAGACTTTTATACGTTATATTTAGTACTATTCAAAATGCTTTTCTTTTCATTGTGTTTTTGCGAAAGATTTACTGAGTATAGTTTAGTTTGAGCAAATAAAAACCACGCGTATAGCTAGTGGATCTTTTATTAACATTAAACTTTTTAATTGCACCAAGAATTTCAAACTCAAGAAAACTTCATAACAGTGTACGTACTAATTAAGTCAAAAATTATCTACTCCATGTAAATAAAATCTCTATTTTTATTTCCAAAAGATCAAGATCTGTTTAAAAAACTTTTCATAGAAATACACTAGATAATCTATGATCTTAATTTAACATTCTATTAATGTTATTCAAGTGGTCTAGATTGGTACATGTATACGATTGATCATAGCTAATCCTTTTGTTATTGACTTTATGACTTTGTCAATAAAAAAATACAATTAAAGAATTTAGAGCAAATACTAGTAGTAAATATTTTATAATAGGAGATAGGAATATCATGGTAGAGTGGTAGTAACAGATTGTTAGTCCAGTTGACCAGTTCAGACTTCAAACTTGTAGGTAATAACTTAATTAAGCTAGAATTTGTTCCAAGAACTAATTTTAACTTATATAAAAGAAAAAGAATTAGCTAAAAAATTTATTATTATTCTATCGTTAAATCGCTTATAACTACTAATAGAATTTTCGATAATTCATCACTAATCCATCGCTAAATAATGATAATAATATGTTGTTCAGCTACGTAATCCGTCCGTACTAATTCCTCATAAATGTCCTAAATAAATTTCAACTTACCAACCTCTAGCCGTTAATCATAGACTTACCAAAACTAGCAAGCACATATAAAAATTAAAAATCCAAATAAATAAGGTTTTTTCTCTCCTAGAATCACACGCAAGGATCTCCTCCCATATTTTTAAGCGTGGTCAACAACATTAGATGGAAGACGGAAAGCAAAATTTCATGGATGGGGTAGCAAAAGAGGCGATGAAATACAAAAAATATATACAAGATTCTAAAAATCTAAGTAAAAAAGGACATTTTTCAATGGATATGGTTGGGATTCATTGAAAACATATAGATGAGTCAATATACAAATTTTGAGGAAGATTGGAGGTGATTAGGACTAATTTGGTATCAAAATTCGTAGTTAAAATCAAGTTCAAAAAATTCTTCTGCAATACATTTGTCAAACATGAATCACGCATGTATCACACATATAGGTATAGATGGATATACATGTGATACACATTTGATACAAATATGATACATATATGTGATACACAAATGATACACATATATTTTTTTTTTCTCATGCTTCATCTTCTATTTCAAAATTTCAATTCAAACCACCTCAAAATTCCGCCAAATCATTCCAAAACTGAGATTCAATCTCCTTAAAATGTACCCAATCTATTCTAATGACACTCACTCAAAAGAAAACAAAAATTTGACCTCTTTTTAGCTACAAATAACTAATTGACTAATATTAATAATATTTAATGAATTTACTAATTATTATAATAAGCTACTTATAGAGAGACATAACTGGTAGTTTTTCAATTTTATATAGGTACATCGTTGGAAACATATGACACTGACTCGTAATTCTAATAATTTGGTTTCTTTTTAGAACATATAGAAATGTCAGGTTCTGTAAGTTCAATATTCTAATATGTCACCTTCGTCATACTATTTTAAATGTCATGATTAGTCAGTCGAGTATTTATTAAGAACGAAAAAATATGAGATATGGTTGACTTGTTTAATTTAAACTTACCACTGTTACATAACTAATAAGTATCTTTTTCCCTTATAATTTACTACTAAAATTTTCTAGCTAATACCATAGAAAATTTTGAACGACCAGACTGTCAATTTGAAAAGAGGACCCGTAACTACTTATGACATGAATAAGCGAATAGTTATAAGATAATGACGGTAAAGGATTATAGTGGGATGAATATAATTTTTGATTCATTTATTTTTAATTAAAAGGTCACGAATTCAAACATTAAGAATAAAAAAAAATACTTTTCCCCTGAAATCTTACACAATACAAATCCGAATTAATCAGATTTAGGGACGGGCGAAAACAAAAAAATAGTAGCTAGATATGAAAAATAGGTTGGTGACATGGCAAGAACAGTTCCTTTGGTCCAGTGTTTAAGCATGCAGGTACATGCATGAACTAATTAGACAGACTGATATATAATATATAACAAATAAAGTACATCATATTATACCAAATGGTATTGCGTTTTAGGTAAGTTGATTATTAAATTAGGGGAGTGTATATTTTATATCGAAGGTCAAGGATGTCGAAAATCTAGCCTTAGCTAACCAGAAACAGTCAAACAGGTCTTTCTAGATTCCCATGGTGAATCTTGCTAGCTAAGTACTATATCAGTACAATAATAGAACAACTTTTTTTTATTTTATATAATTGTGGCGTTCGGATCAACTTATATACACTTCGATTAATTTTAACAAATACACAAGTTTCTCTTTTTTATTTATTTTGATCTTCTTTGAAATCTACTACTCAGAGATACTTTTATTGGACTTAACTTACATACACTGACAAAGTAAATTTTTATATAATATTAATGTAATTTAACTGTTGTAGTAGATTATCTGTTTATTTTCCAGATTAGTAACTTCAGTTAGTATGGATAATTACCTGTAGTTACCTTTTAAGAGCCTTAATAATGCAACAATTCTCTGAGTTTAACTTATAAATTTCAATAGTGTGAAGAAATTACATCTACAGTATAAATTACCTTGTTATATGCCATGTTTTGAATATCAATAAATATTATTTAAAATAATTTCTTTCATGATTGTTATTGTATAAAATTTAAACTCTACTTATACTGATTCGTTCTTTGAAAATGCAGCATTAGACCTATTGAAGAATGTTGAAGTGGAAGCCATAATAGGGCCAACATCATCAATGCAAGCTGATTTCATAATTGGTTTAGGAGAGAAAGCTCACGTACCCATCATCTCATTTTCTGCTACAAGTCCTTCCCTCTCATCATTTCGTAGCCCATACTTCATTCGTGCCACTCTAAATGATTCCTCTCAAGTTCAAACCATTAGTTCCATTGTCCAATCTTTTGGATGGAGAGAAGTTGTCCCTATATACATTGATAATCAATTTGGAGAAGGAATCATACCATTCTTGGCAGATGCATTAGAAAAAGTCAATGCTCGTATTCCTTATCGAAGCGTTATTCCTGAATTCGCCACTAATGATCAGATAACATTTGAACTTTATAAGTTAATGAGTATGCAAACTCGGGTTTTTATTGTGCATATGACAACTTCACTTGGTACCAAACTTTTTACTATGGCCAAAGAACTTGGAATGATGAGTGAAGGGTATGTTTGGGTTATTACAGATGCTATGGCAAATGTACTTACTTCTATGGATTCTTCAGCTATTGAATCCATGCATGGAGTTATTGGAGTGAAACCCCATGTCCCGAGAAATAAAAGGCTTGAGAATTTCACTACCAGATGGAAATTGAAGTTTCAACAAGAAAATCCAACAATTCTTAATGCAGAATTGAATGTGTTTGGACTATGGGCTTATGATTCAGCCACTGCACTAGCCATGGCAGTGGAGAAATCAAGAATCACTGGAGCACCTTTTCAAAAACTAAACATCTCAGGTACAAATGGAAAATGGACGGGTTGGATCAAATTGGACAGTTAAATCAATGGACGGATCATTAACCCAATTCGACCAAAGTTTTCTTGGATTAAAATGAGTTGGGTCAAGATGGATCAGATAACAGATCATATAACCCAACCTGCCCAACATGGTCCAACCTTCCCCTCTTTTTCATTTTGCTGTTTAAAAAAAATGTGAAAGTTAAAAGCATTTTTCTTAAATTATTAGCTTAAGTTTTTCATATTTTACATAGTTCTGAATCTTCAAAAATTATTTGTATCTTTAGGTTAGGTTACTCTATTTAACCTGTTTTGACATAATAGTTTGATGGGCCATTTTGGATTTAACGGTTCAAACAGTTCGATCAAGTCAACAAATGGTTCATAATCCAATCCGTTTAAACTTGGACGGATTTGGATCGGTTAAAAAAAATAAATTGATTTTGACACATCTAAAATTTTCAGGAAATGCAACAGATCTTGAAGCTTTTGGAGTTTCCGAGGATGGTCCAAAGCTTCTTCAGGCTGTACTAAACACTACTTTCAAAGGCTTTAGCGGAGATTTTCAACTCGTTGATGGGCAATTACAATCACCAGCTTACCAGATTATAAATGTGATTGGTAATGGTGCAAAAGGAATTGGTTTTTGGACAAGAGAAAATGGGATTGTTAAAGAATTGAATTTGAGAAATACAAAGAATGTATATTCAATTTCTAAGGCTAATTTTGGCTCTATTATATGGCCTGGTGACACTACTTCTGTTCCTAAGGGTTGGGTGATACCAACAAATGGGAAGAAATTGAAGATTGGAGTTCCAGTGAAGGATGGTTTCACTGAGTTTGTGAAAGTTACAACAGATTTTATTACTAACATAACAACAGTAACTGGTTACTGCATTGATGTTTTTGACGCAGTGATGGAAGCATTACCATATTATGTTCCTTATGAGTATGTTCCATTTGCAGCTCCGGGAAAGTTTACTGAAAGTTATGACGATCTTATTTATCAAGTATTTCTTGGGGTAAATTTCTTAGTTTCCCTTTTTATCTTTATTAGTACATTTGTATCTTTGAGACCCATCAGAAAGGACAATGCAAAAGACATCATACAAAAATGATGGAATTTTTAGACGCCCCAAAAGATATGAAAGTGTTTGAAAATGCTATTACATATTGAGAGAAAGACCAGGACTTGACTTCTACCAATGTGAAATCCATTCTATTTCTATGACGTGAATGTCGTCTCATCAGCCTACTCTTCCTTAGAATGCGCTAGAGAAAAAAATGGAGCTCCTTCCTTATTTTTAAGGTTTCTTTTGTTACTCCACTAAAGAGCCTGCACTTCATCTTTTATCTTAAGATAAATATGTTTCTTGCATATTTTAACAAGTTGCTAGTATTAACAAATGAGCAGAACTTTGATGCTGTTGCAGGGGACACTACCATTGTCTCGAATAGATCGCAATATGTTGATTTCACATTACCATACACAGAATCTGGAGTCACAATGATGGTGCCAATCAAAGACAATAACAGAAATAAAGCATGGGTATTCTTGAAGCCATTGACTTGGGAGCTATGGTTAACAAGCTTTTGTTCTTTTGTTTTCATTGGCTTTGTCATTTGGCTACTTGAACACAGAGTAAATGAAGACTTCAGAGGACCTCCTAGTCACCAAGTTGGCATGATCTTTTGGTTTGCCTTCTCAACTATGGTCTTTGCACAAAGTAATTTCCCCCCCTCCTCCTTAGTACTTTCTCGTTCCATTTTATATAATATTCTTTTTCTTTTTGGTCTGTTCCTTAGTCTGTTTCAATGATAATGATACCTTTCTATATTTGAAATTTCTTTAGCTTAAACTTCTCATTTTACCTTTAGTGACATGATCTTCCAATCATAGAGATGGCATGGTATGTTTAAGTCTTTAAGACCACAAGCTGACACTTGATTATGCCAAAAGTCTTTCTTTATTACTTAAACTTCGTATCTAGTCAAATACTGTTATTTAAATGAAATAGAGGGAATATATACGAATTGGGAATATTGAGGAGTATCTAACTACTCCCCCTATACATACTATCAATCTGAATTAGCCACTGCTTTTTTATATAGGATATGATTCAAACTTCTAATATGAATTTTCTCCTTTTTGATTCTTGATAATGGCAGAGGAGAAGATAGTAAGCAACTTGGCTAGGTTTGTGTTAGTTATCTGGTTCCTAGTAGTACTAATATTGACGTCAAGCTATACGGCAAGTCTTACATCAATGTTGACAGTTGAAAAACTCCAGCCAACTGTTAGAGATATCAAAGAACTTGAGAAGAATAAGGAGTATGTGGGCTACCTACGGGGTTCTTTTGTACCGGGACTTTTAAGAAAAATGAACTTTGATGAGGACAGGCTTAAAGGATATAGCAGTCCCGAGGAATGTGTTGATTTACTTTCAAAAGGTAGTGCAAATGGTGGTGTTGCTGCTGTTTTTGATGAGATTCCTTATGTGAAGCTTGTCCTTGCAAATCATTGCTCGAAATTTACCACCGTTGGACCTACATATAAGGCTGATGGCTTTGGCTTTGTAAGTAACTCCTCTTTTTCTCAATATTTTTGTTGTTTAGTACTAGAATCATAGGCAGAGGCGATCTAAGGCGGTAATATTATGATTTCATCATTCTTGTGATTTTCATCTAGGTCTTCCCAATGGGATCTCCGCTAGTACCTGATGTTTCAAGGGCAGTTTTAAGTGTGACAGAAAGTGAAAAGATGGTACAAATACAGAAAGTCTGGTTTGGGGAATCTACTTGTTCAGATTCTAGCACTTCACTTTCCTCCAATAGTCTTGGCCTAGATAGCTTTTGGGGACTCTTTGTCATTGCTGCAGTTGCTGCAATTTTGGCTCTCCTCATCTTTCTAACAAAATTCATGCATGAGTATTGGCACATCATAAAACGATCTAATCTTTCATTCCACAAAAGAGTCAGAATCTTGGCTAGAAAGTTCGACAGAAAAGACTATAGTTGCCATACTTTCAAGAAGAGTGAACTAAGAGATACAATGAGAGATTCAACACGTATGGATTGTTCACAAAGTCCACACGATAACTTGTCAATGCTGTCTTCCCCACGAACGAATGGACCACCAAGTCCAAGCATTTCTAGTTATACAGAGCAGAGTTCTCATTTTCCAGGAGAGGAAGCGACTCCACCTTTGCATAAAGAGAATGTATCAGTTAGTACCCAGGAGAGTGTCATTGAGTTGGCTGTTGATCTAAGTGCAGGTCATTGATGTTTTCTCTTTTCTAGCTTAAAGATGGAAAGTGCCATCTTTGATTTGTATATTGGTGTAGAAAGAGACTACGAAGGTTTTTGTAATGAGCCTCTAACTAACTTCACTCTTACGTAGTATTAAGTTCAATTTTAATTCTTCCATTGTGCAAAAGAACAAATCAGATAGAAGATAATATTCAATGACTTTGATCAGGTGTTCTGTTGAATTCTAGGAACTGCAATAGACATGTTTTCCATTAACTTCAATATTTCTGCGTTTTAGTTCAATTACACACTCTCCTTGTACTACAACTACAGGATCAACGCCTTAGCCATGTATAGAATCTAATACTTTCCAATACTTATTTCGTCATATATAGCAATCATCTATGAAATGTCTCGGGCTACTATGATTACAACGTAATTCACAACAGGTCACAAGTAAGAACGAGTAATTCACATAAAATCTCATGTACAAGTAGTCAATTACACATAGTACTCAACAAATAGGAGCACATAAACAAATACTATGAAATTGTTTACCGTAAAACGGTACAGTTGAATTTATATGCAGTTACTAGACAAGTGAATTAATCTGATCCTGAAATAATATAATAATCGAAGAAATACGCAATACTTAGCCTTAGAATGTAGATAAAATAGCAAAGGTGGTGATTCCGTGAACACAGTTTCCAAACACAACAATGTTAGATCCAAAAGCAAGGAAGTAAAATTATATAAAGCTTTCTATAGAATATAGTATATGTTTTTGCCAAAACATTCGTATCCTTTACAATGGTAACTGAGCCCACTATTTATAGCTATGCTTAGGGAAAAAGGTCCTAGGATCATGCCCTCCTTTAATGTCAATTATGAGGGCCGTTGATGAAGATGTAACGTTGAGTATATGTGCCAAATCCTCTGTAACGGACTGTCACTCTTAATGCTGTAGAATATTCCTTAGTAAATGCTACCGGGTGCATAGTATTTAATACACTTTTGTGAACGTTATCCGTTCCGGTGACAACCGGAGTGGCTGCGTTCGGTCCTTAGCCATCCCATCTTGGATTGCACGTGTCCTTCTTTTAGTCAGCCACGTGTCATATCATATTTTTACTCTATACAGATAGTCCCCCTGCTTTTCGGTGACATAATTTTGTATTACCGGGAAGTTGGTAGAAATACTTTCTTGGCAGGAATTACTATAATTGCCTCTGAAGGTCTCTGACAGTTGATTAGACGCACGTCTCTCCCCCTTTAATGCCCCGAACACGCGTCATCCCATGGTTCAGCTCAGCTTTTGCCGGTTATCGAGGTAATCATGACCATGAATTTAGCCGCCAAAATTTTACTTATACGCAACTTTCTTTTCCTTTACGTTTCACAATTGCTTGAGCTTCTGATTTGCATCCTTGTTTTTCATCCTTTTTTTAATCTTCTTCAAACACAAACTCTTTACCTTCTTCTTTTCCAATGGCTTCTTCCTCCAAACGTGGTGGTTCTACAAAGAATAAGAACAAAACCGAGGATTCCGTTCCTCCAACAGTGGTTTCCATCATCCCAAGAAGGCTTAGTACTTCGAAGGATTTTGAGGAGAAATTTCCTACTGGTAACCCTCGTACATAGGTTGTTAGTAGGTAGCCTTCTTTCATTCGTCCTTCCAGCATTCCTGCTGTGAAGGAGGACTGCTGCTGCAATCAGTTGAAAATTATCGCTCCTGATCTATTGGAGCAAGTGACCCTTCAAAGAAAGGTTTTACATACTTTTTCATGTATCCTTTTACTTTGGGTGCATTTTTTTTGAGAGGAGAGCTTGATTCCATGATTGCGGAGTTTTGCCTTCGGCACCAGGTATGTTTGGCATAGGTAAGTCCTTCAGTGTGGAGGACGATCGCTTGCCTCCGAGGTTTGTGCCAAGAAACTGGAGAGGAGCTAACCTTAGCTCATGTGATGAATCTCTATTCCTCCAAAATCTTCCGCGGGAGAATGATAAACCTTTGCAAGCGTGGCGACCATGCTTTGTTGTCTAGCATGGATGATGACAACGACTATGGGTGGATGGAACGGTTTGTTGCATTTGCCGCAAACGATATTATTCCGACAACGACTTCATTCTTTCCGGTTGCTTGGAACCGCACTCGTAAGTTCTTTATATAATATTCCTCTTACTAGATATTCTTCTATAGCCGTATCATCTCTTCACCCTTCGCATGTTTCAGCAACTCGATGGCTCCCAGCGGTGGTGGAAGGTTTGAACCGGTGGGTTCAGAAGATCTTGACGATACAACGCCCGAAAATCGTTCGTGGAAAGAACTGGCCCTTAAATACGGGTGGAAGGTCAAAAATCATGGTAACTCTAATTTACCTTGCTTTCATTTTTGTATATGAAGAACTTGGTTGAATCCTTCTGACTTTGTTCATGGAATTAGGTCTACTTGCGGGCTCTATTTCTGTTCCGGAGGAGGACATTCTGGCTTATCCTGCTGATGTTGCGAGGCTGTTTTAGGAAGCAGTTACTCGAACAGGTATCTCCGAGCCTGTTTCAGGTGCAAATACTTCTTTACGGAGTCCCCGGCCGGAGGATAAACAAACAAAGAGAAGACGTTCCTCCGTGGCCGGGAAACGAATAGAAGGGCAAATATTGATGCCCCCGAGTCATCTCCAGTGACGATGATGACTGATCCTCCTTCCGGGCCGGTCATAGACACTGTGACGATCGATGATGATAAAGAACCTGGTGATGAAGGAGCTTCTTTACATAGAAGGCAACGATCCTCATCATCTCAACAGGATGCTTGACCTGTTGAGATAATTACACTAAGCGAAGGCGACATCTCAGCACTTTGGGGAGAATATGATTTAGTAGATTATGCCAACTCCTATTTTCGGGCCCTAATTGCTGTAACCGGTGCTGCAGGGCTGAGTACCGGGTCCTTGCCGTCTTTGGTTGGCGAGCATTCAACAACCGGCACTGCATTTGATGTAGCTGCTTCTCATTCTTCAACTCCATCAGCTTCATCTCCATCTTCACCAACACTAGCAATTGCTACATCACTTCCATCTTCATCCACTCCTCCACCAGCAGTTGCTACATCACCTCCATTAGCCGCACCTGACCGTGAAGAAGGTGTTCCTCTTCCACAGTCCCCAGTTCATGGGAATTTGAGGGAAAATTATGCTGCTCCTTCTGAAGATCCACAAAGGAAGAGGAATGTTACTCTTTCGGTCTCTACCGGATGCAACTTGCTATCCCGGCCCGTGAAGCTTGCTAATTATCTGAAGCCTTTGGCTTCAGAAAAGGACTGGAAAAATATTCAGGCACTTTCGAGAGAGTTCTTGTTGAACAATGCCATGCACAACGCCGCAGCGGGACGTTCTTTTCTTCCTTCGTTACTTCTTCTATTTTAATATGAAAGTGTTCTAAGTCTTACTTCTTCTTGTTTTGTAGACCAACTTTCTTACTTCTGAAGGCCTTCAAAGGTTGATTCGTGAGAAGGAAGAACTTACTTCTGAACGGGATTAGCTTTTGGCGGAATGGGACCAGATTGTTCTCTGCCTCTCGGAACTGGAAACCAGAGCTACTGAGGCTGTTGTTTTGGAGGCTCGTTTGCAGTAAAGTAAGCAAGAAGTGGTAACCTTTGGCCAAGAAATTGGGCCGCTGAGGGTTAAATTTGATGAGGCCAAGGCCAAATGGGCAGAAGTGCAGAACGCCGTTCTTGCTGCAACCAACCGTGAGGCTGCCTCCGCTGAAAGAGTGATTAACTTGGAGGCAACCTTGAACTCCAAAAGTGAAGAGCTTGCTGCTGTGGAGGTGAAACATTCCCAGCTAGAAGAGAAGTACAGGAAAACTATTGAGCATAATAGGCTCTGTAGTTCAACTGTCCACGAGCTCGACGTCAGCCTCAAATCTCCTAGATTCGCTCGGGAAAACCTTTTTGCCGAGGTTACTCAACTTAAAGAAGAACTTAAGCGCTGAGCGGCTTCCCTCATTGTTAGAAAAACTTATTCCATGTATAGCATGAGGAGAAAAACCTTGGAAGAGGCCAAAGCTGGTATCATTGATGTTGATGCTGAAATTTCTAAGGCCCGAGAGCTTGAGTTGGCTGCAAAATATGGACTCCTGGCGTAGTCTGATGCTCCAGGTTCTTCTGATTCCAATTCCGAATTTTCAGAAACTGAAGAAGGATCGGAAGGTGATGAGGCTGAAGACCAAACTGGGTAAAGCGTTGAGCCATCGGTGGAACCACCTACTTTTCCCGGCAATGCGGATACTTCTCTTTCTCTTGGTTCCGGAGGCGCTGTAGTTTAGCTTTTCCTTTATTTTCTCATTTTTTACTTGTAACATTTTGGCCCGTTCTTGTGAATAAACATACTTTTTTTTCAAATATTGTTTGAGTCTTAATTTCGTTTGAATATCTATGCTAGCCTTTAACTTTTGCATTTGCTCAAGCATTCTGCGCATGTTGTTCAATTTGCGCTTTACTATGTGTAGTCTCGGATGTCTTTTCTTCAAAGCATTTTGGTTCCGAGTATTATCGCTTTTACGTGAGGGTTTTTATGAATTTTTGCTCAAGTTTCCCTTTTACGTGAGGGTTTCTATGAATATTTGCGTAAGTTTTCCTTTTATGTGAGGGTTTCTATGAATATTTGCGCAAGTTTGCTTTTTGCGTCCTTTTCATATGCGGCTTCGGGTGTATTTTTTCCCGATGGCATTTTTGATTCTGAGCATTGATTCTTCCGGAACCAACCCTTTAACGTGAGGGTTTTATAAGAGAGGGCTCTCTTATGTTTACGGTGCTCTTGAAGAGGATGTCTCCTGTTCATTACAACACTAACATTTGAAGTACTTGTTAACTTTCAAATGAAAAATTCAGCTCATCGTTCAGACAAGCAACAAGATAAAAGCAAAAGGATTTCTTTGTATTCCTTCTATTTTCGGAAATTACATAAGCATTTTGCTATGCGGAAAAGAAATTGCCATTACTTATGGCTATCTTGTACAACTTGTTTCTATGGGGCTGGCTACGAAGTCCTCGGTCCCGATGATGCATTTTGCTTCCGGATTTTAGTTCGCGATTGACGTGGCAGTCATTGTTGCCGTATCCTCATATTATCCCCCAATGTTTGAATGCGAAGAATGCAAATTGGAATACTGGAAGTCTTGTATCTTCGAAAGTCCCACCAATGGATTGCTAGGAAATCCTTCACTCGGCAACATATCTTGTTTCCCCTTAGGAATCCATGCTATCGAGCAAAAGAATACCTAATAGTCTTCAGGCGGTTTTTGCCCGTGAATGGTCAGGTAACCTCTGTTCGGTAGCAAACTTAACTTCCCAGTGGGAATTTGCTATCTAACCAAAGATTACCTAATCGTCCCCGAGTGGAAGCTTGTTCATTTGCCTTGATATTGCTGTTGTCTTTGTTGTATGCTTTCTGTTGCTGCCTCATTGAAAACCTTGCCAGAAAAACCCAATTCGGATAAAAACTGAACGAAGGTAAAAAAG
Source organism: Nicotiana obtusifolia (assembly GCA_002018475.1). NCBI lineage: Eukaryota > Viridiplantae > Streptophyta > Magnoliopsida > Solanales > Solanaceae > Nicotiana > Nicotiana obtusifolia. Next base: position 19,407 of record MCJB01022825.1, on the reverse strand, counting down.
AGTGCATCACATACTTTCTGTTTGAGTGTTGTTCATCAGCGGTAATATCTTTTGAGATGTGTCACGTTTGAGTTTCTGGGCAACTTGTCCCCATTTTGGTTCTCCAACTCGTATGAACCTTTCCCAGTGACAGCTGATATCCAGTAAGGACCTTCCCACGTTGGACCTATCTTTCCCGTGTTGATCTCAAGGGTATTTTCTGTTACTTTCCTTAGAACCAAGTCTCCTACTTTGAAAAAAATGGAAGTTGGCTCTCCGATTGTAATATCGCTCCATCCTATGCTTTTGAGCTAACATTCTTACATGCGCCAAGTCCCTGCGTCCCTCGAGTAGTTCCAAGTTAATTAGCATTGCTTCGTTGTTCGATTCTTCGTTTGTCTGAGAATATCTCAAAGTGGGTTCGCCCACTTCAACCGGGATTAGGGCTTCAGCACCGTACACTAGGGAAAAAGGCGTTTCTCCTGTACTTGATTTGGCCGTTGTTCGGTAGGCCCATAGAACTCCGGGCAATTCTTCGGGCCATTTGCCTTTCGCTGCTTCCAACCATTTCTTGAGGTTTTGAATGATCACTTTGTTTTTCGACTCCGCTTGACCGTTTGCGCTCAGATGATAAGGCGAAGATGTGATTCTCTTTATTTTCAAGTCTTCGAGGAACTTTGTAACTTTTGCACCGATAAACTGTGGCCTATTGTCGTATGTTATCTCTTCTGGTATTCCGAACCTGCAAATTATATTTTCCCACAGGAAATCGACCACTTCGCATTCTCCGTTCTTCTGATAAGAACCTGCATCCACCCATTTAAATAAGTAATTAATCAAAATTAAAAGAAATCTTACCTTTCCGGGAGCCGGTGGCTGACGATGTCCATCCCCCACCGAATGTAAGGCTTCTGCCGGTTGATGTACAAGTGATGCGTATCGTTGGCACTTATCACATTTTCGTACGAGATCTTTGGCGTCTTGTTCCATGAGAGGCCAGTAATATCCTTCCCGTACCAATTTCAACACCAAAGACTCTACGCCTGAGGGATTGCCGCATATCCTTTAGTGGATTTCTCTCATGACATAGTCAGCTTCTGACGCTCCTAAAAACTGGGCTAGCAGGATTTGGAAATATTTTCTATACAATTGGCCTTTCCTGAAGCTATAATGTGCAGCTTTGGTGAGTAACGCCCGTGATGCTTTGGGATCGTCAGGCAACTTTCCATGCTCGAGGTAGTTGATTATTTCGTTCCTCCAGTCCCAAAACAGATTAGCCGAATTCACCTCATAGTAACCATTCGTATCTAGGACTGAGCCATCAATTGTACCGAACTCCGATCCCTTTATTTCCGTCGATGAACCTAAGTTTTCTAATGCATCCACTTCTGCATTATCCTCTCTCAGGATGTGACTTATTGACCGCTCATGGAATCGTGCCAAAAGAGCCTGGACCTTTACCATGTTTTGTTGCATACGTTCTTCTTTGATATCAAAGATCCTGTAAACTTGATTTGCCACCAGTTGTGAGTCGTATTTGATTTCTATATCCTCGGAATCAGGTCCCCCAGCCAATTCGAGCCCTGCAATCAAAGCTTCATACTATGCTTCATTGTTAGTTAAAGGGGTCGTGCTGATGGCTTGCCTTAAGGTTTCCCCCGAAGGCGTGATTAAAAATATTCCGAGCCCGGACCCTTTTACGTTTGAGGCTCCGTCCGTAAATAAGGTCCAAATCCCTGATGTCGATTCTAACACCATTACTGCCTCCTTTTGGTTGGCAAAGGCAACCATCCCGGACTAAAATCGACCATGAAGTCAGCCAAGACTTGTGACTTAATTGCAGTCCTCCATTTATATTCTATGTCGAATTTACTCATTTCGATGGCCCATTTGAACAGTCTGCCCGAGCGTTCGGGTTTATGAAGGATCTTCCGCAAAGGGAAAGTACTCACCGCAACTTCTGAAACTGCGAGGTAGACTAGCGATGTTTCGCCTTCTTTTGGTTTCGAGAGCAATGGAGGGCTTGATAAGTACTTCTTCAGGTCCCTCAAAGCCTGCTGGCACTCCGGCGTCCATTCAAAATTGTTCTTCTTTTTGAGCAACGTAAAGAAGCGATGACGCTTCTTCGACGAACGGGAAATGAACCTGCTCAAAGTTGCTAACCTTCCTGTGAGTCTTTGGACTTCATGTTTGATAATTGATCCGGGATGTCGTCTATGGCCTTGATTTTGTCGGGTTTTACTTCAATTCCTCTTTCTGAGACCAGAAACCCTAGGAACATACCGGAGCTGACCCCGAATGCGCACTTTTCGAGGTTAAGTTCCATGTTATGCTTCCTTAGGTTATCGATTGTTTCTTACAAATTCTTAAGATGGTCACCTGCATTCAAAGACTTAACACGCATATCGTCTATATAAACTTCCATGGTCTTTCCTATTTGCTTTTCAAACATATTATTTACGAGCCGTTGATAAGTGGCTCCAGCATTTTTCAACCCGAGTGGCATTACATTGTAACGATATGTACCGAAATTTGTTATAAACAAAGTCTTTTCCTGATCTTCCGGGTTCATCTTAATTTGGTTGTACTCGGAATAAGCATCAAGGAAACTCATTAACTCGTGTCCAGCCGTGGCATCAATCATTTGATCGATATTTGGTAGTGGAAACAAATCTTTCGGGAAGGCCTTATTAAGATCTTTGTAGTCTACACACATACCAAATTTATTGTTCTTTTTAGGAACTACTACTACATTGGTTAGCCAGTCTGGATATCTTACCTCTCTGGCCGAACCGATTTTAAGCAAGCGGGTTACCTCTTCTTTGACGAATTTATTCCTAGCCTCGGTAATAAGGCGCTTCTTCTGTTGTACCAGTGGTACGTTGGGATCCAAACTTAGCTTGTGCACAACTATTTCCGTCGGGATACCTGTCATATCTTCGTGCGACCATGCAAAACAATCAGCGTTAATTTTAAGGAATACAAAAAAACCAGACCTGAGCTCGAGATGCAATTGTGTCCCCAACTGAAAATTTCTTTCGAAGAATTCTTCAAACAATACCACTTGCTCTAGTTCCTCTGCCGTGGACTTTGTTGCATCCGTCTCTTCCGGAACTTGGAAATATCTCGGCACCTGATACTGTTCTGACGACTCTGCCCCTGGAATCACCTCTTCTAACTCCGGAGTAGGCGCCGGTTCTTGTAATTGCTACGCCGTGCACTTCTTCCCTTTGCTACTGGAAACTGAGATTGCATTCATCTCCCTTGCTGCCGGTTGGTCACCTCTTATCTGCTTGATTCCTTGGGGGTATTGAAAAATTCAACATTTGGTGATATGTCGAAGGTACAACTTTCATCTCGTGTAGCCATGGCCTTCCTAAGATGATGCTGTATCCCATATCACCATTCACTACTTCGAAGAGAGTTATTTTTATTACTCCTTCAGCGTTCTTGAGCAGTAAGATCTCTCCCCGGGTCGTCACGCTCGCAAGGTTGAATCCAACGAGGAGTTTTATTTTCGGAATAATGCTTCCGGTGAATTTAGCTTGTTCCAATACTATGTTCTGCACCCGATAGCATTTACTAACGAATATTCTATAGTATTAAGTGCGATGGTCCGTTATAGAGAATTTGGCATTTATGCTCAACGTGACATCTTCATCAATGACCCTTATAATTGGCATTAAAGGAGGGCATGATCCTAAGACCTTTTCCCTAAGCATAGCTATAAATAGTGAGCTCAGTTCCCATTGTAAAGAACACGAATTTTTTGTTAGAAACATATATTATATTCTATACAAAGCTTTATACAATTTCACTTCCTTGCTTCTGGATCTGAACATTGTTGTGTTCGGAAACTGTGTTCATGGGATCACCATCTTTGCTATTTTATCTACATTCTAAGGCTAAGTATTGCGTATTTCTTCGATTATTATATTATTTCAGGATCAGATTAATTTACTTGTCTAGTAACCACGTATAACTTCAACTGTACTGTTTTACGGGTAAACAGTTTGGCGCCCACCGTGGGGCCTAGACAACCGTGCAATTAAATTGATCCTTGCCTTTTTTACTAACATGTTTTAACTATTTTCTTTGAAAAAATCGCAAAAACATGGTAGATAATACTGTTAACAATGCACACAACCCTGAAATTTGCGGGGATCAGCCTCATTTCGAGGATTCAATTAGTGACATCCATAATGTGGGAAATGACGCCACGCCGATGCATGACGGATGGTACCCTCGACAGGTTCGGGAGACAACTCCTAATGATGCTGACGAGGAGCAAGTAGCGGATGCTGTAAGGATCCTGCAAGAGCAACAAGCCATAATTCTAGACCATCTCACACGGCAGGATCAGGTTACAACGGAACTGAAGCAGGCGCTATCAGGTGCTTCGAATAATGCAAACAGGCGCGATCTGATTCCTCCTGTTGTTCCCGCAGACCAAACAACACAAAGAGTCGGCAACAACACTCCCAGGGGTGAACTTGGCTCCGATGAGGCTGGGGGGAGCAGATCAAGTTTTAACAACAAGAATGATTCATTCAAAGATGAGTTTTTACGGTTCATGAGGGAAGTAAATGCCCGCATGAATCCAATCCCGGGCGCACCACCAGTATTGAAAGGCCTGAACTCGAAGAAGTATGTTCAATTACCATACAATCCAAGTGCGGCACCAGAACTAATCCCGAACTGTTTCAAAATGCCTAAAGTTCCAAAGTATGATGGAACTTCAAACCCACTGGAACATATTACCACCTACACAATGGCAGTAAAAGGAAATGATCTAGCTCCTAAAGAAATTGAGTCCATGTTGCTAAAGAAATTCGGCAAAACTCTCACGAGGGGAGCCCTAACATTGTATACATTACTACTCGAGCATTCCATAGATTCCTTTGAGATGCCCGCAGATTCTTTCATTAAAGCTCACGCCGGGGACAGAAAGGTACAAGCCCGGAAGGCCAACATATTCAGAATCGCACAAGGAGAATCTGAATTGTTACGAGTGAGTTTGTTACCCGATTGCATAAAAAAAGAATGTTACTCCCGGCCGTCCCGGATGAATGGACAGCTGAATCATTCACCAAAGAATTTAATCCGAGAAGTTCAAACGCTCCCCCGAAGCATAAAGAGAGCCTGGTTGAGTGTTAAGCAACAACCTGGGCAGATGTTCACAACCGGTACGAGTCAAGGGTAAGGATCGAAGATGACCGAGTCGGTTCTACATCATCGGCCAATGGACGGGAGAAGAATAGATAAAAATCAAAGGATGACTACGACGCAGATAGGCGGACTTTGAGGGGTCTGTTTTTTCCCTACGAGCGTACCGAAGGTCGTGGCAGAAATTTTTGAGCAGCAAACAAGTTCACTGCTGACGGAGGGACAAATCGTGGTCGAAACAATATATCACTTCAAGATAAACAAACGTCGGGGCCTTGGGGACCTTTCTTACCCTAGTTTGTCAGAATATAACTTCAACGTCAATGTAGTGGAACTGGTGTCAGCCATGAGGGACATTAAATAAGCACGATTCCCGAGACCTATGAGGTCCAATTCTAGCCGGAGGAATCCCAATTTATGGTGCAAATACCACAGAACGAACGGTCACCGGACAGGGGACTGCCGACTTCTTCGGGGAGGTAGCAATGCTATTGAAGAATGGTCATCTCCGAGAATTCTTGAATGATCGAGCTAAGAACAATTACGGTCGTACCAGAGACAATGAGAAATCTTCAAAAGTAGGAGAAGAAGCCCCACGCTAGACGATCAACATGATCTTTGGAGGGAACGAAATTAATGGGGTCACCTTTTCAGTGGAAAAGAAGACTAAAGTATCAATAACTCAAAGCAAAAGACTCCGGGAGGACGATATCACTTTCACGGAGGAAGACGCAGACGGATTGCTGTTACCATACAATGACGCACTGGTAATCTTTTTAAATGTGTTAGATTTTAGAATTAAGTGTGTTCTAGTGGATCCAAGAAGTTCGGCTAATATCATACAACACTTTTGTGAACGTTATCCGTTCCAGTGACAAGCGGAGTGATTGCGTTCGATCCTCAGCCATCCCATCTTGGATTCCACGTGTCCTCATTTTAGTCAGCCACGTGTCATATCATGTTGTATCCTATACAAAAATAGAGAGGGTTCCCACTTACCCCAAGCTACAACTATGGCACCGGAGCATCAAACACGATCTCCCATGTCACCCTGTAGTATTTTGTTAATCTAACAATAACACAAGATAATGCATCAATTCGAGTCATAGGGTACAAGGTGTAGATAATAAATTTGCGTAGAGAAAACAAAATCAAGACCGAACGATATTGCGACAATTGTTGTATTTTATTCAAACAATATGAGTATTAGAATCTCTATGAATCCTCTTATTCTTCTTTCATTTAAGGGCCTTTGAGCTTGATATTGAATTTTAATTTGATTTATCTGTCGCGAACGCTTTGATTTTTGCAACGAACGATGATCTTGGATTCAATTAGCACGAACTTTGATTTGAATTCGTATTCCTTGAATCTGGATTTATTCTTCGTTCTTGAGCATGAACTTGAACTTGATTGCTTGAAGCTTGAAACTTGTAGAGAAATTTGCGGCATTTGATCCACGAGCTCCCTTGTATCTTCTTGTTATAACTTCTGGCGTCCTTTCTGAATTATGAAGACCCCTATTTATAGTTCTGGGAGGGAAGAGTTATGATGAGAATAAAGTCTTTCCAACCAATCAGATTGAAGAGTGATAGGGCCGCATTTGATTGGCCCGAACATGTCATTTGCACATGTGGCACAGTTTCATTGGCCATTTAATTTGAGTTGGCATGCCTTGTCATTTTGACACGTGGCATGATCCTACTGGCTCTTCTGTTTGACTTGGAATGCCACCATCGTTTGACACGTGACACCAAATTGGGCCTCTAGGAAGATGACACTTTGGGCTTAGTGAAGTTGGCTCATCACTTGTATTCCAATTAAATGGGCTAGCCCAATAAATTTAGATTTATTTATTTAATCCATATATATTGGGCTAATAATTTAATATAGACTTATGCCAGTATTTTACGAATTTAAGAATCATGTCCAAATTTTGTATGGACTAAATTCAATAAAATTCATGTGTCTACATAAGGATCAACCAAAACCCCCAAAATCAACAACCCTTTAGCCTTAGGTTTTGAGCTCCTAATGCCAATTCAAAACCCAAACGTCAATTTCTCTATTTAGTTATCCAAATTCTAATTTTTATTTGAAACAAGAAATAATTATTTTGGTATATAAATGACAAGCAAGCAACGATGAGAGAAGAGAAAACTAAAGAAAATGGAAAAGCTTTCTTACATGTGCGCCAATAGTGAGAAAGTGTATGGCAGAAGGCAAATTTTGTTTGCCTGTGTATGAATTTCGTTGGCAACTCTAATCTTTAGCTTTTCATTTTTGTTTGAAATTTCCTTCCCGTATCCCCTTCCGCGTGTAATAATCTCTATTTGCATAAAACACCTCTCTATTTGAAGAATTACTATATATATATATATATATAT
>MCJB01022825.1:0-11855 GCA_002018475.1 Nicotiana obtusifolia | reverse complement strand
TAACGCTTTATAAAGCGACGAATTAAGTCCCGTTAACCATTCAAAATTCACCCGAGACCCCCGAGACTTTATCCGAACATACACACATGTTCTATAACCTCATTCAAACTTGTCCAATCTTTGGAACACTAAGATGAACATCGATTTATTAAATTTGTATTGAAACCAATTCTATGAACTTCAAGGATCCTCAATTCGATCCTTCGATCCGAACCCAACCAAACGGTGTCCGAATTGTCTGAAAATTTGCACGCAAGTCCAAAATCACATAAGGAACCTACAGCAACAATCGGAATTTCGTTCCGATTTCCGGATCAAAATTCCACCTATCAACCGGAAATTCAAACTTCCTCGATTCAAATTTAGTGTTATTCGAGGTCTATCAAATATGTTCCGGTCACTCGTCTAAGTCATATATTCTCTCCCGAAGCTAGTCGAGTCGTCGGAATTGAAATCCGCACCCTCTAACTCATAAGTCAATCCACGGTTGACTTTTGTGACTTAGACTTTCATAAATGAGACCATGTGTCTCATTTCTTTTCAATTCACTTCGAGTACATTTTACTCAAGTTAATTTCACATAATATAAATAATGAAATGAATTCGGGGCAATAAAGTGAGTCATCACAAACAGGAACGATGTTCTGAAGATGGGACCTGTGATGATTGCCTACATTGGCAATCGCGTACGTCATAACTCTGCCGTCACGCCTAGGTTTCCTTTGAATATATTAGTTGATGACTCTGCCTACGTGTCGTGATCAATGCGTATATCGGTTACTTGCCCCACGAGATCGGAGGGCGTAAATTCATATCGTTTCTTGTCCTTACTCTCCAATAAACGCGGGGACTATCTGTATTGGGTCGAGTGCAATCAAATGAAATCGGGTCGGATATAATTAAATGAAATCGGGCCGGTCACAATCAAGGGAAGACAGGACGGATATAGTATGAGGCCGAACTACCTCGGTCCGGGATCGAGAAGTCGGGCACGCAGGTTGGAGCAGCCGAGACGAGACGACCGATATGGTTGGCCGAGGAACATTTAGAGATTGAGGGTCGGCCTCGAACCGTGTATCTCGCCATTCCAGGAGTAATTATCTCAACCATTATAGCCGTTATGCCACGATTTAAGGAGATTCAATCCCGTATTTAAGGGGATTTATCTTGTAATTAGTTACCTACCTTATTTGGAACTCTTATTTTTGCCTATAAGAGGCGTTCTCATTCACCATTGTAACACACAACATTCTCTGAAAACACAGTTAATATATTTTGGCTATTTCTTATCGCATCCACTGTTCTCCAACACTACATTCGCTGTTCATCAGAATATTTTCCCATTTCTCATAGTTCATCGCCAATTCGCTGTTTGACTGTCCTTTTCTTATCATAATATATTAATTGCTTTTGCCATATTTTCACTTAGTATCAAACTGGTTCATAAATCCTTAGCGCCACGAATAAATTCAATTGTTATCCGGTTTTAAGGGTAAACACCTTTAATATAGTATAGATATAAATTTAAATATAGATAGATAGATAGATTTGCGATAATGAACGAATAATGTTAAAAAAGTTTTAAGAGCCCTTATTATTTAATAATGTTAAAAAAGTTCATTGTTGTTCTTCTGGTTCTCCTATTAGTTTATAAGATAAAATCTTAATTAATATTAAAGTCCTTTTTACAACATCATAACTTTAATAAATAAAGATTTAGTAAATAAAATTTATATGATTAAAAGACTTATTTGTTAGAAAAATAATTATATAACTATTTTATCTGGTGTAAAATTCAATTTAATGAATATAAAGCCGACCAAATGCTTTTAATTGGTAAGAACAACTCTTGGACGCTCAAAAACTTAGTTGAGACATGAAAAGTTCAAGTTGAGTGATTTTAGCCAAACAAAATTAAGTACTTCTAATAGAAAGGAAACTTGAAAAAGATAATTTACGGTAATTTTCGGCTTCTTTTATGGCCTTTTCCCTAAATATTTGAAAAAATATAGTTGTAGTTGTATCATAATTGAAGTGAAGTATTTGTTGGGTTTAAGCTTGGTTAGCTTAAAATAAAGAGTGAATGAAAAATGGAGGAAAAATGAAATACTTGAATTTTCCTCCTTGACAAAGCGACATTGTCCCATATTGGAGGAAGAAGAGGCTTTTGATGGACATATATATAATTTCTCTTCTTCTAGCTCTTAAAGAGTTAAGAAGAAGGCAAGCCTCCCGCCGGTTTCGGCTTCGGTTGCGGTCAAAGATTGATTGATTAATCTTTTTGGACAAAATTTCTTTAATTATTTAATAAAATATTAATTAAATTAGCCAAATATCCAACCCGAACCGGATCCGTGCGCGACCTGATTCTTCTCGTATTTTATTTAAATTTTTCTCCCATTTTTAAGTGACTGTTCTGAAGAGTTGTGGACTTTCAGAAACAGTACTTCCATTGGCTATAAATTCGTTTGATTCCTCAGATTTTTCCTTACGAATTTTCTGAACTTAAAATCTTCTTCTTCATCTGCACAAATTATTGAGTGTTTTACAACCATTGTGTGGTTCGAAGTTCATCAGAGTTTTTGGTATCAGCACACGAATGAGTTAAATCTTTCTATCCTGGGAGGATAATGTTTCAGCACCTCGGGTACTTGAGGGAAATAATTTTCTTAAGGACACACTGTGTATTCAGTGGGCTTGATTTATTTCAACATCACTGTTTCGTTATTTATTTTTAGTAGTACGGTTTGATAACAATCTTAAGGAAATTATTTATTGTAATCTGTATTCTGCTTTTGGAGATTCAAAACCTGTGTGGTTTTCTACTCCTTCTGGATTTTTCTATTCTGATTTGAAGATATTAAAACTTCATCGGAGTATTAAAATTCAGAAATAATTTGAAGAACATAAAAACTTCATCGTTTTCTGTAAAACAGTATATAAAAACTTTGGTTTTTATTTCTTCAACGTACTGTTTATCATTAATTACAGTACTGTTTATTGTTCTATTTTTTGTCATTAATTGAATTCTTCTGTTGTTGACAATGAGAAATGGCAACTGATAATGGAAATCCTTCTGCGACTATTGCGGCAACAAACCGAACTGCTGTTCCACCGGCCAAGAAACCGAAAATTTTCTGGAGCCAACTTCAAAGAATGGCAGCAAAGGGTGTTCTTCTGGCTTACCACACTTGGTATGTAGAAATTCACCAATGAAGAACTTCTAGTGCCTGCCGCGGACATGCCGGATAACGAGAAATTTATGATTGTTGAGGCGTGGAAACAAGTAGATTTTCTTTGCAAAGGCTATATCCTAAGTGCTTTGGAGGATGACTTGTACAATGTCTATAGTGCTATGAAGACTTCGAAAGAATTATGGGACGCACTTGAGAAGAAGTACAAGATTGAAGATGTATGCTTGAAGAAGTTTGTGGTTGCCAAGTTTCTAGACTATAAAATGATAGACAGCAAAACCGTTGGAACCCAAGTTCAAGAGGTTCAACTTATTTTTCACGAACTTATTGCTGAAGGTATGGTCGTGAATGAAGCATTTCAAGTGGCTGCAATGATTGAAAAATTGACTCCTTCGTGGAGGGATTTCAAAAACTATCTTAATCACAAACACAAAGAAATGAAGATGGAAGATCTTGTGATTCATCTCAAGATTGAGGAAGAAAACAAAACAGCCGAGAAGAGATCTTCTGAAAATTCAACGATTATGGGAGCTAACATCGTTGAAGAGATTGCTCCAAAAAGTAAAAAGAGGAAGAGATCTTCTGGACAAACTAAGGAGCAGAAAAAGAAATTCAAGGGCAACTGCTACAATTGCGGAAAAGCAGGTCATAAAGCCCATGATTGTCGTCTCGCGAAAAAGGATAAGAAGAAGGGCCAAGCCAACATAGTGGAGAAGAATGAAGACATTGGTGATTTGTGTGCAATGCTTTCGGAATGCAACTTAGTTGGAAATCCGAAGGAGTGGTGGATTGACTCTGGAGCCACTCGATATGTTTGTGCTATCAAAGAAGTATTTGCGACTTATTCTACTGCTGGTCCCGAAGAAGAGCTTTCTATGAAAAATACTGCAACAGCCAAGATTGAAGGTTATGGGAAGATATTTCTAAGATGACTTCCAGCAAGGTGTTAACGCTCAACAACGTTCTTCATGTTCCTACTATTAGGAAGAATCTAGTTTCTACTTCTTTACTTGTTAAGAATTGATTCAAATGTGTATTTTAGCTGACAAAGTTGTTAAGCAAGAATTAAATGTATGTTGGAAAGGACTACCTCACAAAGGGCCTTTTCAAACTTAATATAATGGTTGTTGACAGTATGAATAAAATTTCAGCTTCTTCTTATTTATTGGAGTCAAATGATTTATGACATATTCGTTTAGGACATCTCAATTACAAAACCTTGCAGATGTTAATTAATTTAGAAGTATTGCCTAAATTCGAGTATAATAAATCAAAATGTCAAATATGTGTTGAATCTAAGTTTGTAAAATATCCGTATAAGTCTGTTGAATGGAATTCAAATCCTTTAGACTTAATTCATACTAACATTTGTGGTATGAAGTCGACACCATCTCAAGGTGGAAAAAAGTATTTTATAACTTTTATTGACGATTAAAGAAAATGATGAATTCTTTATTAATAAGTTCCGGATTACCGCAGAGTTTGTGGGGGGAAGCTATCCTTACAGCTAACCGAATACTCAACAGAGTACCTCGTAGCAAAACACAATCTATTCCATATGAAAAATGGAAAGGAAGAAAACCCAACTTGAAATATTTCAAAATGTAGGGGTGTTTAGCAAAGGTACAAGTACCTTTACCCAAAAGGGTAAAAGTCGGACCAAAAACTGTAGGTTGCGTTTTCATTGGATATGCTACAAACAGTAAAGCATGTCAGTTTTTGGTTCATAAATCTGATAATCCTGAAATTCATGTTAATACGGTAATTGAATTATATAATGCTGAATTCTTTGAAAGCATCTATCCGTATAAAACTGAATGCGAGTCGTTAAGTAAAAGACCTAAACGACCACGGGAAGAACCAAAGGAAAATCCTCCAAGTAATGAAGATCCAAGGCGTAGTAAACGTCAAAGAACATCTACTTCCTTTGGACCCGAATTTGTGACACTCTTGCTTGAAAATGAGCCTCAAACGCTCAAAGCAGCCATGTCATCTTCTGATTCAGCATTTTGGAAAGAGACAGTCAAGAGTGAGATTCAATCAATTTTGGATAACCATAAATGGGAATTGGTTGATCTTCCTCCAGGAAATAAGCCTTTAGGTTCAAAATGGATCTTTAAACTGAAAATAAAAGTTGATGGTACTATTGACAAATATAAGGCAAGACTTGTTATCAAAGGTCATAGACAAAAGGAAGGCCTTGATTATTTTGACACTTATTCGCCAGTAACGAGGATAGCATCTATTAAGGTGTTAGTGGCACTGCGGCCGTGTATGGTCTTGAAATCTATCAAATGGATGTTAAAATAGCTTTCTTAAATGGCGAATAGGAGGAAGAGATTTACATGGAACAACCTGAGGGTTTTGTTGTCTCGGGTAAAGAACAGAAAGTTCAAACTTGTTACGTCGCTTTATGGACTTAAACAAGTACCCAAACAATGGCATGCCAAATTTGACCAAACAATGTTGGCAAGTGGGTTTAAAAACAACGAGTGTGACAAATGTATTTATATTAAAAACACTCCAGGTCATGAAGTTATTTTTTATTTATATGTTGATGACATGTTAATAATGAGCAAAAATATGGCAGATATAAATGCTACTAAGCGCATGTTGGCTAGCAAATTCAACATAAAAGACTTAGGAGTTGCTGATGTGATCTTAGGAATCAGAATTCACAAACCTCCACAAGGTCTAGCATTATCACAGTCTCACTACATTGAAAAAGTACTTGATAATTTCAAGTATCTGGATTTCAAGATTGCCAAGACTCCAATTGACGTGAGTTATGCACTTCAAAAGAATGAAGGTGAAAGTGACTCACAACTGGACTATGCAAGAGTATTGGGAAGTTTGATGTATATCATGAATTGTACGCTACCAGATATAGCATGTGCTATTAGCAAACTGAGTCGTTTTACAAGTAATCCCAATCAAATACATTGGATGGCAATGAAATGAGTTTTGGGGTATCTGAAACATACCTAAAATCATGCTCTACATTATAACAAATATCCCTCCGTAATCGAGGGATATAGTGATGCAAATTGGATCACTGGATCATCTGAAGTTAAATCCATGAGTGGATATGTTTTCACAATTGGGGATGGAGCAGTGTCTTGGAAATCATCCAAACAAACGTGCATTGCCCGTTCTACAATGGAATCTGAATTCATAGCTTTAGATAAGACCGGTGAAGAAGTTGAATGGCTTCGAAATTTCTTAGAAGATATTCCATTTTGGCCCAAACCTTTGGCACCTATATGTATACGTTATGATAGTCAAGCGGTAATAGGCAGGGCAGGGAGCGTTATGTATAACAGAAAATCTCGTCACATACGACGGAGACACAATATCGTTAGACAACTACTCTCTAGTGATATTATCACTATTGACTACGTAAAGTCAAGAGATAACGTGTCGGATCCACTTACAAAAGGCCTATTTAGAGAGGCAGTTGAAAGATCATAAAAGGGAATGGGGTTAATGTCACAACCCAATTTAGGATTGTGACCGGCACATAGGAGCAAGTGCTCCCAAGTAAGCCTCATAAGAAATTTCACAGAAAATCGGACAGAGTTTCCCCTGTTTTTGGACCATCCAAAAAAATTTTCCTGTCTCAAATCAACAACCAAACATCCTAATATTAAACCAAACAATTGACAACTTGTCAATTAACCAATACAAGTCTCCAGTATAACTAAACCACCAACTAACCAATAGAAATACTAATTTATCTCCAACGTTGATAAATGAAAATGATACTCAACATAAGGCCATAATAACGAAAGGATACGCATAACACTAAAATAATGACTATGGAGCGACTCTAAGAGTTCAATGAAAAGACCATAACAATCAGAAAATCTATGCCCACGCGAACAAGTGCGAGGCTCACCGAGAAAATGTCAACCTGTGCGCTCTAATTGACGAGATCCTCGCCTGTGTCAACTGCTGTCTCTGTAAAATAAATTAGCGGGGAATGAGTCGCTAGCTCAGTGAGTAACAACACTTAACCACAACCGTTTTTATTTGGGGACAAGTCAGAAAACATGCTAGAATCTCAAAGAGAAAATCACATAAAATGGTCTTTCAAAAACAATAAATAAAGTCTCATCACGCTTTTCTTGTAGTAAAATATAATTAATAATTCAGTAATAAGCTCGGTAACTATTGTATAATATCGGTATTAACTTTTGTGGGAGGTCTCAATGAACGGATCATGTAATCGATATAACTGTGGACTTCTTTCCAGAAGTCATATATAACGGTAGTCCCTACTCGAGGGAAATCGGTAACGGTATGCTAGTTCTACCTTCCCACCAGCGAGGGCAATAACGGTAATAAGTAATTACAAGGTGCACCAAGTCTAAGGAACCCGCCGTTAGCTACGGGATCCTTCAATGTCTACTCCCATTTATACTTGTCTCTGTAATCCATATATACTCGTAGAAACTATTTTAAAACAATATAGGGCATATTCAGTTCTTATCAAATCATATAATTTTCTTTCGATATCAGTAAATTCAAGTAACGGTAAAACAGGTCTAGTGACAACGAAAATATTTAAAATCACGGTACTCATCTCAAATAACTATTTCGGTTTCATATCGAGTAAAAGACTTGTCCCACATGCAACTCAAAATAATCGGTAACATATTCTTATAAAAATCATGTATAAATCATACAAGTTATGGAAACACAAATTGCCGTAAGATTACTACTCACAGTACTCGTGCCGAAATACCAAATGCTTCACCTCGAGCAATTCGTACAACTTCATCCAATCAATCTATAATTACATAATATCGATCTCATGTTAATTTCTTTGTTTTGGCTACATCATAGCTAATTTAGAATACCCGACGCTCGAGGTTTCGTATTAGACTCTGAATTCACCGAATTAAAATTACCCATGCTATGAGTAATTTAAATTAGTCCAAAATCTTTCAAATAAAAAAATAAAATAAAAAAACAATTATATAGCTTATTCCCTGTACTATTCAATTTCCTTAATCATGCATATAGAGATACTAGTTTAAAATAAATTACACTGCTATCTTCTCCTTCTTCTTTTATTCCTAAACCTCCAGTTGGTTTTCCCCAATTCTCGACCAGATTGCACCCCTTGTAATTACCCAAGTTTAGTACAAAATTCTATATCTAAAATCAATATTGCCACAATAGATGGAAGCATGCTTGTGGTTACCTACTCTATTGTTGAGGCTCAAAGATTCGCCGAAAAAGGAGACCGGACAACGTTTCGTGGATGGGCTTCGCTATGGCAATGTTCTCCAAAACCTGTTTTCCCTCTCCTCCCTTTTCTATTTCTGCTTTCTCTGTTTTTCGCTTCTTCTTTCTTTCTCTTTTTTTTTCCTTTTCTTCCTTTTCTTTTCTCCTTCTTTCTTTTCCTTTTCTTTCTTTCTTTGTTTTTTTGCTATTGTTAATTCGTTGCAGCAAGGGCTGCTTTCCCTTTTCCCCCTTTTCGTTTTTTCCTTTTCCGTTTTCTTTTTGGTCAGCGAATGGGCTTCGGCCCTTTTTGTGCTTTATATATATATATATATATTTTTTTTTTTTTTAAATCCTACTAGGTGAAGGACGCAAATCCCCTTTTGATTTTAGTTTGACTAGGTTTTTCTCTCTGTTTTTTTATTTTATTTGTTTAATTTGTTCCTTTATTTTTCCTTTTTATTTTGGACTTAAATTATTTTTTAAATGTCCAATATATATCCTCACTTAAGATATTGGGGTATACATCCTCCCCACCTTATAAAATTCGGCCCCCGAATTTAACTCATGTACGTACCTGTAAACTGAAATAAATGAGGATACTTGACTCGCATAGCATCTTCTATTTCCCGTGTAGCTTTTTCAACAGTATGATTTCTCCATAAGACTTTCATGAACACAATTTCTTTTGACCGTAGTTTTCTTATCTGTCTATCAACAATTGCCATCGGCTCTTCCTCGTAAGACAACTTCTCATTAAGCGGTATAGTTGGTGCTTCCAGCACCTAGGATGAGTCTGATATACATATTTCTTAGTATTGAGACATGAAACACTGGGTGAATAAAAGATAACTCAGGATAAAGTGCCAAACGATAAGCCACCGCTCCCACTCGGCCTAGTATCTCATACGGTCCTATAAACCTGGGGCTCAACTTGCCTCTTTTCCCAAACCGCATCACTCCTTTCATAGGGGAGACTCGTAGGAACACTTTGTCCCCAATGGTGAACACTAAATCTCTTCTTCTCTTATCAGCATAAGACTTTTGTCTACTTTGAGCTACAAGCAATCTCTGTCTGATCAACTGGACCTTGTCCATAGCTTCTTGTACTAGGTCGGGTCCCAATAAGTTAGTCTCACCAGCTTCAAACCATCCAATAGGAGAACGACATCTTCTACCATACAATGCTTCGTACGGTGCCATTTGAATACTGGACTGGAAGCTATTGTTGTAGGCAAATTCAGCTAATGGTAGATAAGTGTCCCAACTACCTCCAAACTCAAGAGTGCAAGATCTCAACATATCCTCCAAGATCTGAATAGTACGTTCGGACTGCCCGTCTGTCTGTGGATGAAATGCAGTACTAAGATTTACTCGTGTACCCAATGCTTCTTGAAAAGATTTCTAAAAGCGTGAAATAAACTGTGATCCTCTATCAGAGATGATGGATACTGGAACTCTGTGAAGTCGGACAATTTCGTTCATAAATATCTGTGCATACCTGACTCCACCATATGTAGTCTTCACCAGCAAAAAGTGTGCTGATTTCGTCAGTCGGTCTACAATCACCCATACTAAGTCATAACCTCTAAGGGTTCATGGTAGCCCGGTGACAAAATCCATAGTAATTCTTTCCCATTTCCACTATGGAATCTCAATTTGTTGTAGTAGTCCTGCGGGTCGTTGATGTTCAGCCTTGACTTGCTGACAAGTAAAACAACTAGAAACAAAGTTAGCAACATCTTTCTTCATACCTTCCCACCAATAAAATTGCTTCAGGTCATGATACATTTTTGTGGATCCAGGATGTATAGTGTATTTAGTGTTGTGAGCTTCTTTAAGAATAGCATGTTTCAACCCATCTACGTCTGCTACACATAGCCTGTCACCCATTTGAAGAACACCATCACTTTCAACAATCATATCCTTGTTTTTAACAGCTAAGACCTCATCTCTGTATTTACATAATCATTCATCCTCATATTGGGTGGCCTTAATGCGCTCAACTAATGAAGATTTAGCTTGAGCACAAGCCAACAATGCCTCTGAATTTTCGACACTAAATCTGATACCTGTATCTTCTAGTCTCTGAATATCTTTGGCTAAATGTCTCTTTGCAGGGGCTATATGTGCCAAACTCCCCATAGATTTTCTACTCAATGCATCAGCCACCACATTGGCTTTTCCAGGATGATACAAAATAAAACAATCATAGTCTTTGAGTAGTTCCATCCAACGACGCTGCCAAAGATTTAGATCTCTTTGCTGAAAGATATACTTTTGACTTTTATGGTCAGTATAAATCTCACAAGTTTCGCCGTATAGATAATGCCTCCAAATTTTTAGAGCAAATACCACTATAGCCATCTCCAAATCATGTGTAGGATAATTTTGCTCGTGCTTTTTCAATTGTCTCGAGCATAAGCTGTAACACGACCATTTTGCATGAGAACGCATCCTAATCCCACCCTCGAGGCATCGCAGAATACTGTAAATCCTCCAGGACCTGATGGTAAGGCTAATATTGGTGCAGCTGTCAGACACGTTTTGAGTTTCTGAAAGCTTTGCTCATATTCCTCCGTCCGCTGAAACTTTGTATTTTTCTGTGTTAGCTTGGTCAGTGACGATGCTATTCTGGAGAAATCCTGCACAAAACGCCTGTAATATCCTGCTAAGCCTAAAAAGCTGCGATCTGTAGGAGAAGTAGGTCTGGGCCATTTCTGCCAGCTTCGGTCTTCTTAGGATCTACCATAATTCCATATTTAGATACAACATGCCCCAAAAATGCTACTGAGTCTAGCCAGAATTCACACTTCGAGAACTTAGCATAAAGTCGATGTTCTCGCAATGTCTGTAACACAGTCCTGAGATGATTTTCGTGTTCTCTTTGGCTACGAGAATATATCAGTATGTCATCGATAATATTATTACAAATCTATCCAGGAACGGCTTGAACACCCTATTCATTAAATCCATGAATGCAGCTAGAGCATTAGTCAGTCCGAAAGGCATCACAAGAAACTCATAGTGTCCGTATCGAGTTCTGAAAGCAGTCTTAGAAATATCTGTTAGAATATATGCACAACGCTAGAGGGGGGTGAATAGCGTTTTAAGGAACTTTGTCTAATTTTCGCAAACAAGATATATAATTGAAAGCTTAAGTGCGAAAATAAGATTGCGAGAAATAAAGTGCGGAAATATAAATGAGAACTTACACAACAATGTATAGTGGTTCACTACAACTTGTAGCTAGTCCACTCCTCAAGATCACACTTGAGTATTTCACTATCTCTGTCAAGCTTACGGGTGCTTAACAAACCGTTACAATCACAAAGACTTGATCACACAAGCTTTGCAAATGTTAGACTTGCGGGTGCCTAACCAACCGTTCCACAAAGACTTGATCACACAAGCTTTGCAATGTTAGACTTG
>MCJB01022814.1:9723-78656 GCA_002018475.1 Nicotiana obtusifolia | reverse complement strand
CCTTAATCCCCAATTTTCATATTTTCTTGAAATTGAGAAGAACCCTAGGTTCTTCTCTTTCACAAATTCGTGAATTTATGGGGGGATTAAGCATAGAAATTACAATCTAAGAGGGATTTTAGGGTATAGAACACTTACCCGATGATTTTATTGTGATTCCCTCTCTATTTGCCTCAACTTCACTTTCAATCTTCTTCTTAAAAGCCTCCAATCGTTTTCAGCTAGTGCAACCCCCTTTTCTTGCAAGATTAATCACGTAATCTTGATTGCATGTAAGTTTGAGGGTTGGTTTAGAGTGATTCTCGTGGGTTTGTGGAAGTTCTCTTTTGTGGGTACTGAGTATTGTGTTTCAAAAGAGAGAAATGGACCCTAGGTCCTATTTAATTTGGGCAAAAGTCGGGCAAAAAGTCATGGGCCAGGTCAAATTTGCGACCCCTTAAGCAATTTCCTTTCTTTCTTTTACAAAGATTACTCTAACTTTTTCATACGGAGTCCGATTTGGACGATTCTTTTTGCTACGGCTCCGTAATTTCAAGACGGAGCTAACTCTTCAAACGAAATTGAATTTGGAGGTCGTTTGCTAATTTTAATATCAATTATACCATAAAATCTGAGGTAAATGCTTTATAGAGCGGCGAATTTAGTCCCGCTGACCATTCAAAATTCACCCGAGACCCCCGGGACTTTATCCGAACATGCACACATGTTTTATAACCTTATTGAAACTTGTTCCAATCTTTGGAACACTAAGATGAACATCGATTTATTAGATTTGCATCGAAAGCAATCCTATGAACTTCAAGGATCCTCAATTCGATCCTTCGATCCGAACCCGACCAAACGATGTCCGAATGGTCTGAAAATTTGCACGCAAGTCCAAAATCACATAAGTAACCTACAGCAACTTTCAGAATTTCATTCCGACTCCGGATCAAAATTCGACCTATCAACCGGAAATTCAAACTTCCTCGATTCAAATCTCACGTTGTTCGAGGTCTATCATATATATTCCGGTCACTCGTCTAAGTCATATATTCTATCCCGAAGCTAGTCGAGTCGTCGGATTTCAAATCCGAGCTTTCTAACTCAAAAGTCAATTTCGCAGTTGACTCTAACGACTTAAACTTCCTTAAATTAGACCATGTGTCTCATATCCTTTCAATTACTTCGAGTACATTTAACTCGACTTAATTTCACACAATATAAATAATGAAATAGCTCGGGGAAATAAAGTGAGTCATCACAATTTTTTGCTTGTACATATGTTCGAATTGGGACTCAAGGGGCTTGGGTGCAATTCGGCACTAGTACTTAAGGAAATGGAACTTGAGGATTCAAGGAATTCATAAGTTTGAATTTGTCACGATCCAAATTCTCAACCAAGGAGTCGTGATGGCGCCTAACACCGCTTGCTAGGCAAGCTAATACTTAACGAAAATAAATGATCAAAACTAGACATAAAACACCATAATTCATAATAAAGGATAAAGCTTAGTAATGAATAATAAGACTAAAACCAACAATTGTCTAAAACCTCCATGAACTGGTGCCATTGAGTACATGAGCTTCTACATAATTACTAAATACGACGTCTGAAATGATAAATACACTTTTAGTACGAATAAACAGTAGAAAGTCTAAAAGATGGGTGACATCAAGGCTTGCGGACGAGAGTACAGTTCTACCTCAAGTCTCATCAATAAAGCAAGCTAGTCACTCCTCTAAGTACCACTAGGTTCGATGCTACAATCTGCACAAGAAGTGCAAAAGTGTAGTATGAGTACAACCGACGCAGTGTACTCCATAAGTGTCAAGCCTAATCCCAACGAAATAGTGATGAAGCTAAGATAAGACACCTACATATAAACCTGAGCAGTCATATCACGAGGAAAAATATCGAGAGATATAGGAATTAAGGTAATGAAGGAAAATAGCAGGTACGAAAGAAAAATAAATAACAAGAAATATAACAAGTGTAATAGCAAGAAGTAATAATACGAGGGATAATGAAAGAGGCAACTAAGGAATGTAATGACTATAATTTCAAAATAACACCAATCAAGCCTTTCACAATAACTCAAGTCCAAGAATCAGGTAAAGCAACCAAAAAACAACACAGACAAGTTCTCAATTTGTATAGTAAAATCAATGAATAATAGATATCAATCAAATGGCATGGCATCACCCTTCGTGATTTTACTCTCATCCTAACAAGCATGGAAATATCCTTTGTGCAATAGTAATAATTTAAACAAATATAGAAATACCCTTTGTGTATGACACTCTTCCTCATAAGAACGGAATATCCTTCGTGTAATTCATTGTTCCTCACCAAGTACCAAACAAGGTGGGAAGCACAAACAATATGAAGAGGAGTGATTGAACATAACTCACCATATGAAAAATAGTCATCACTTTAGCAACAATAGCCAAATCAACATTTCAATGTCCTACTAACCAATATCACAACAAGCTCAACACGACTATTAACATGAATAAGAACAGTCAAAGAGTTTCAAAATCTAGTTAAAGTATGAAAGATATAATACCTAAAGTAACAAGATATAAATAAGATAGTTCTACCTGCATGTTTAACCCATAACAAACACATATACACTCATCACCTTGCATATACGCCGATCCTAACCCATAATACACGTAGCAATTTGACACATTTACATCCTAATTCCCGCAAATCAAGATTAACCAAGAAACTTACCTCTTTCTGGCATAAATCAACCCTCCAACACCACATTTCCTTTAGCACAAGACTACAAAACACTCGAATCTAGCTAATCGTAATCAAATAAGTCAAAACAAGCTTTAGAAACTGTTCTAGTATATAAAAGGTTCAATCTTGGATATCTTTAGAAAAATCAACAAAAAAGTTAATTCGGGCCGACATGGTCGAAATCCAATATTAAGATCAATTCATGTTCACCCATTATTCACCAAGTCCAAATATGCGATTTGTATCAAGATTAGACCTCAAATCGAGGTCCAAATTCCCAAAATTAGCCCTCATAAGTTTTTTACCAAAACTCCTATTTCTAAACTAGAAAACACTAAATTTAGGAATAAAAATCTATGGGTATTCATGAAAATAAATTAAAACTAAATAAAAATTACTAAGCTTTAAAGTTGGAATGAAAATCCTCTTAAAAATATCCTCAATCCGTGATCTAGGTCTCAAAAATGGTGAAAAGTGGATAAATCCTGATTTTCACCCGTTTATATACCTGGGCATCAGGTGTTCTTCGCATTCATAAAGTACCTATTGTATTCGCGAAGGCCAATGATCAGCTGGCAATCGCATTCGCGAAGGCCTTCTTGCGTTCGTGAAGGCTGCCGGCCCCCAAGCCTGCGCGTTTGCGACCCTATTGTCGCGTTCGCGATGAAGTAATATCCACCAGCCCCCAAGTGGCCGAGCCTATGCGTATGCGAATAGGCAACCTTATTCGTGAATTCCAAATCCCCCTAGGTCATTGCGTTCGCGAGCTCACATTCGTGTTCGTGTAGAGTAAAACCTCCCCAGTCCAAATAATCCTTTGCAAACACGAGACAAGCTCTGTGTTCGTGATGCACACCACACCAGCTGCAAATCAGCTGCCACAACGTAAGAATGCCAAAAACCACCTTGAAACTCACTTAGGCCCCTCAGGCCCCACCCTAAATATCCACACAAGTATATAAATCTTTTACTAACTTGCTCGTCAGGTCAAAACATCAAAATAATATCTACAATCAAGAATCAAGTTTCAAAACTTGAAGATTTGAAAGTTCATAAACTCATTTTTTTCAACTTCCCACAATAAGCACCGAAACATCCTCGAGTCACCTGGGACCCCAACCAAACATGCGTACACGTCCAAAATCATCATATGAATCTATTGAAATCATCAAAATAACGATCCGAGGTCATTTACCAATAACTCTTAAGTTTTAAAAATCAACTGTTCTTTGAAAAATCACATTTAAACTCCTCGAAAATAAAAAAGGACCATGGACACAAGTTATTAATCATAAAATTAGTCTATGCAAATTCTTAAAATATGAAATGAAAAGCTAATACTCAAAAATGACCTATCGGGTAGTTACAAAATTGAATCTTGATTTTTAGTTATGGTATTTTGCTTTGTGTTTTGAGCCTTTTGATAAGTCCATATAGTTTATTTGGACTTGTATGGATTCTTTGGAGGGGTCTTAGCGGACTCGGGTGAGTTTCGGCATGTTCAGAGAAGTTTTTATGGCAAATTGCTTGTATAAATAACTTCATTTCATACATAGAGTTCATTTCACCATTTTGGGAGCTAGGGAACTCGATTAAGGTAATTTTTAGGGAGTTTTTATTTACATCATTAGGGAAATAATTTTAACTTGTATATATGATTATTACGTGAATATATCTTCATGTTTGCCTTAAAATCAAGAATCTGAAGGTAGAAAAGAGGGTTTTTGACTTGAAAGATAAGAAAGCATATTTTGGATTTTTGAACACTAGTTTAGACTCAAATTTAGAAATAAATTATATATTTGGACTCAGGGGATCAAGAATCACTAGATATTGACTCCCTTTTTGTGATTGACTATGTGGGTACGGGGTTGAGTTTAATTGATTTTTGAGATTCAGATTGTAATGACCCCACCTATCAAATTTGTATATTTTAGCCCCATTTTTCGATACTTTTCGTATGATATTTTGTTATTTTGTGACTTGCGAGGATATTTGGTTTGGTTCCTGAAAGATTTTGAAGCGAATTGAAGCACTTAGTTCTTTTGTTGGAAGCTTAAATTGTAAGAGTTGACCAATGTTTGACTTCAGTAAAAACGACATCGAATTGGTGATTTAATGGTTATAGTAGGTTAATATAGTTATTTGGACTTAGGCGTAAGCTCGGATTTGGATTTGGAGTTTCCTAGGATGTTTCAGTTCTATTTGCCGAAAGTTGGCAATTTGAAGGTTTGAAAAGTTCTCAAGTTTAACCGGGACTTGACTTTGATGGTATTGGGTTTGGATTTTTATTCTGGAACTTGAAATAGGTTTATTTTTTCATTTGTAATTTGTGTGCAAACTTTGTCCCCGTTCCTAGCTGGTTGGGTGCAAATTAGAAGCTTGGTTGTGAATATTGAAGTTCTTAGACTTGAAGGCATGCAACATGAGTTTTGATGCTTGATTCCTAGTTGTGGATATTATTTTGGTTTTCTGAGCTTAGCTGCGAGTTCGTGTGAGGTTTATATACTTGTTTGGGTATTTTGAGTAGGGCCCAAGGGGCTGAGGTGAGTTTTGCATTTGTTTCGTATTGATTTTAGAGATTAGGAATTTTGCTGGTGCAGCAAACATCACATTTGCGAGGTCTGCATTTAAGGACTTTGGATCGAACTTGCGATGTATGACTGTGAAGGCTAATTTCTCAGTTGTGAAACTGGATTAGTAATTGTGACATCCGCTTTTGCGAAGGGTGATTCGCATTTGCAATGTTCGGTTGCTTTTGCTAGGTTCTTGGTAACATTTGTGATGTCTGCTGCTCAGGGGCCTTGTTCGCATTTGCAAGACCTTTTGTCGCATTTGCAGGGGTCGGATTGTCGAACCCCTGGTCGTAAATGGGACCCATGAAGCTGGGTTTATAGAGCCATTTCGGGATTTTAACTTATTATCTCATATTTTGAACCTTAGACTTGTGAGAGGCAACTTTGGCTTGGATATTTTTACACAAGGATTAGGGGTAAGTAATTTTTTTCATATTTTTGGGTATTATTTCAAGAATCTACATGAATAATTAACACCCCAAAATATAGAATTTTGAGGGAAATTTGGGGGATTTTGCTACAACTTAAGAAAATAAAAATTGGGGATTTGAGCTATGATTTGGACTTGATTTTGGAATCACGTATTTAGGTTCGTAGGGTTATGGGTAGTTGGGATCTATTCATTGGCTCGGGTTTTGATCATGTGGTCCCCGAATGGACTTTTTTGACCTTTTGGAAATTGAATAAAGATCGAAGCTTTATTTGTTGGAATTGATTCTTATAGCTTTGTTTGACGTTATTGAGTTACTTTTGGCTAGATTTGACCATTTAGAGGTCGATTTGAGAGGCAAACATTTTTTGGAATATTGATTATCACGCATTTGAGATAAGTATCTTGCCTAGGCTTGGCTTGAGAGTATTTTCCTATAGTCTATAATGTCTGCTATATGTTGGGGTGCAAATATGCGAGGTGACGAGCATATATGCATGCACCATGATTATTCATGACCCAGGTAGATTTTAGGCTATTATATGCCTTGTTTTGCTATCATACTTCTTTGATACTGAATTTTCTTCACTTGCTTGACTACCTGAGCTACTATTCATGCTAGAAGTCATGCCTAGGTTGTTGCTCATCTGTTTGTAACATGATAGGACCATTTTTTATATGGTGAGCTATTTACCTTAGCTGTAGTCATATTTTTCAATCATGCTATTATATTTGTGTGTTATATCTTTGGATCTGTGCATTCTTTATATAATATCTCACATGTTGTTAGTGTCCTTGTGTGTGTGTGACACGTGTTTGAACTGAGTTGTGGCACGTTGGTTTATTCCATGCGATATTTTGATCATGGCATAGTGAGATATGAGTATAATGAGATTTGAGCGGATTGATGACTGATCTTGGGTTATAAGCCATGTTGATACTGATTGTGAGGTGACGTTTGCATCCAAGCCCCATATTGCGCTGAGTAGCAATAATTGTTAAGTGTTGATATCGATTGTAAGGGGATGCTGCGTCAGGCCCCATAGTCGGGTGAGTGATATTGGTCATTGGCTTTTGATACAATAAGCACTTGTGCTAGAATCCGCCCTCTAGAGTCAGGTATAATCCTGTGAGTGCAGGCACTTATATGTGCTTAGTGAGGGCTTATGTCAGGTATCCGTACAATGCTGAGTGTGTGCATATGATGATTTAGGGGCTTCGAGTTAGGCATTGAGAGCGTGCTGAAAGTATGATTGAGGGGTATTTGTGTCAGGCACTATGTATGTGCTGAGATTGTATTTACTTGATGATTAATCTGAGATGTTGTTGATTTTGGCATGCCTACTTGTCATGTAAGCATAGAGTTGTATTCTCCTCGTGCTAATTGATATTGATGTCTTTAAAGTTGATGCCTTGTCTGATAAATTTTGAAAACAAGCTTATTTTCCTCTTGTTGTGATAAAGATGAACCAAATCTCTTCCTTTTGATATTATTATGCTATTATTGTTGTTGTTGACTATTGAAAGTGAGAATTGGACCTTGCCAACCTCATCACTACTGTTAGACCAAGGTTAAACTTGCTACTTATTGAGTACATGTGGTCGATTGTACTCATACTACACTCTGCACTTTATGTACAGATCTAGGTGTTTCTGCTGATCGTGGTAGTAGCTAGGGAGCCAGATTCAGACTAGTTGGAGATTTTGAGGTAGAACTATTATTCTACTCGCATGCCTTGACGTCCCCTATTTTATATCATGTTATTACTATCCAGTCTTCCAGACAGTGTTGTATTTTGTTCAGACTCTGTACTTAATATTCTGTAGAGCTCTTGTACTCGGTAACACCAGATTTTGGGTGGTTTTCAGTTGTATCGTTGTTTTGACTTCAATAATTCATACTATTCAACTATTCAGACTATTTAAATATATTGTTAAAGTTTATTTTCGCATATTGGTTGTTGGCTTGCCTATCAAGCAGTGTTAGGCTCCATCATGGCTACAGTAGAATTTTGGGTCGTGATAAGTTAGTATCATAGCACTAGATTTTTTAGGTATCACGAGTTATGAGCAAGTCTAGTAGAGTCTTACGGATCGGTACGGTGACGTCTGTACTTATCTTCGATAGGCTACAAGGTTGTTAGGAAAAACTTCTCTTTCTTTCATTCTCTGGTGTGCAAATTTGTTTATCCCTAAGTCTGAATCTTTGGTTTTCTATTCTCCTACAGATGATGAGGACACATTCTTCCAGTATAACCGAGCATGCACCAACACGCCAGGCCAAGGCCGCGAGAGGATGCGAGGAGGCAGAGGCATGGGTGGAGCAATATCGTAGCTAGGGGACCTGCTCGAGCAGCTACTGTGGAGCCACCAGTCGCTCTCGTTGAGGAGCAAATTCCCGACTACGTGGAGCTGGTGGGGTCAACTCAGGTTCCCTAGGGTTTACTTGCTACACTAGTTGTTTAGGATGTTTTGGTCCATATGGTTGGTTTGTTCGAAAGTTTAGCTCAGGCGGGGGCATTTCCTACTGCACCAGCTACTTCTCAGGTCGGAGGTGGAGCGCAAACACCAGCTATTCGTACCGTAGATCAGATGGCCAATGATTATCAGACCCCCGGAGTCTTACCAGTTGGGGGTGTTCAGCCTACTGTTGCGTCGTAGCCTGAGGATAGGTTCACAATGTCAGCTGATGAGCTAAAGAGGCTAGATAAGTTCACAAAGTTGCATCCTCCTCACTTCAGTGGTACACCTTCTGAGGACACCCAAGATTTCCTGGATCATTTTCAGGAGATTATGTGCAATTTGGGACTAGTCGAGTCCAATGCAGTTCACTTCACCGCTTTCCAGATGGAAGGCCCAGCCGAGAGATGATGGAAGGTTTATGAGCTAGGTAGACTAGCAGGACCGCTTCCTCTTCCTCGGGTTTAGTTCTCCAATGTCGTCTAGGAGAATTTTGTGCCCTGCACCAGGAGAAAAGAGCTGAGGAGGCAGCTTGAGCATCTTCAGCAGGGTCAGATATCAGTCACTGAGTATGAGATGAGGTTTACATAGTTATCTTGTCATTCTAGTATTTTGATTCCATCTGAGGAGCAAAGAGTGAGGAGATTCGTTGATGGTATTCACCATAGTATTTGCCTTGCTATGGCTAGAGAGGCAGAGACCGGGACTTCATTTCACCAGGCTGTGGAGATAGCGTATCGTATCGAGCGCATCCGAAGTGTGACTAGAGAGATGATGTAGGGTAGGGACAAGAGGTCCTGACATTTAGGTAGATTCAATGGTAGGGACAAGAGGTCCTGACATTTAGGTAGATTCAATGGTGCCTCATCTGGAGGCCGAGGTCGACTTGAGAGAGGCCATTCTAGCAAGCTAGTTTATCATACTTCACCACCCAGTCTAGGAGCTTTTGCACAATCTTCATTAGTTCAGTTCTAGTGCAGACTTCTCATCGTGATCCATCTATTCAGGGTTCATCGGTAATAGGTTCTTTTGGTGGATATTCTAGTGCACGGGCTTCGACTTAGGCCCCACAATAATTTTTGATTAGGAGTTTCTACGAGTGTGTGGATTTGGGGCATATATTTAGAAAGGCCAGACTAAATTTTCTACATCGATTGCTACACCATCCAATTAGCCAGCTCGGGTGGAGGTCATCCAGGACATTGTCGTCCTAGAAAGGGTGCTAAGTCTAGTGGAGGTCAGGCCAAATGCTACACCTTCCCAAGGATGACCGAGGTCGTTGCTTTTGATACTACGATTACAGGTATTGTTCTGTGTGCCACATATATGATTCAGTATCGTTTGATCCTGGCTCTACTTATTCATACGTGTCATCATAATTTGCTTCTGGATATGACACATGATTTGCTTGTTACCCTTCTTCATTTATCTACATTGGTTAGGGATTTCATTATGGTGGATCAAGTTTATCAGTCCTGTGTGGTCATTATGTGTGATTTTGAGACAATGACAGAATTTCTATCGTTAGGTATGGTGGTTTTTGATGTGATATTGGGTATAGATTGGCTATCTCCATATTATGATATTCTTGATTGTCACGCTAAAATCGTGATGTTGGCTATTCCGGGGTTGCCGAGGTTGGAATGGAAGAGTTCTCTTGGTCGGACTCCTAGCAGAGTGATCTCATTTTTGAAGGCTCAATGGATGGTTGAGAAGGAATGTTTGGTGTATCTAGCTTTTGTCAAAGATGTTAGTGCTGATATTCCTACTATTGAGTTAGTTCCAATAGTGAGGGAGTAACTGAATGTGCTTCCTACGGACCTACCAGGCATGTCATCCGATAGAGATATTGATTTTGGTATTGATTTGGCACTAGACACTCAGCTTATTTCTATTCCACCTTATAGCATGGCTCATACTAAGTTGAAGGAATAGAAGGAGCAGTTATAGGAGTTACTAGATAGGGGATTCATCAGGCTTAGTCTGTCACCTTGGGGTGCAACAGTGTTGTTCGTTAAGAAAAAGAATAGTTCTATGAGAATATGTATTGACTACCTGCAGTTGAACAAGATTACCATCAAGAATAAGTATCCAATGCCACACATTGATGATTTATTTGATCAGCTTCAGGGTTCTACAGTGCTCTCAAAGATTGACTTAAGGTCAGGGCATCACCAATTGAAGATTAGGGCTTCAAACATCCCTAAGATGGCTTTCAAGAATCATTATTGGCATTATGGGTTTTTGGTGATGTCTTTTGGTTTGACTAATATCCCAACAACCTTTATGCATTTGATGAACAGTGTGTTCCAACCTTATCAGTATTCTTTTGTTTTGTGTTCATTGATGATATATTGGTGTATTCCCATAGTAATGAGGAGCACGAGCAATGTTTGAGGAATTGTTTTCATACTTTGTGGGAGAAGAAGTTGTATGCTAAGTTCTCCAAGTTTGAGTTGTGGTTGGAATCAGTGGCATTTTTGAGCCACATGGTGACTAGTGATGAGATCAATGTAGATATAAAGAAGATTGAGGTAGTTCAGAATTGGCCCAAACCTTCTACCGCTACAATGATCAGGATTTTCTTAGGTTTGGCGGGATACTATTGTCACTTTGTGGAGATCTATCATAGCTCCATTGACCAAGTTGACTCAGAAGGATACTCCATTCAGATGGTCTGACGAGTGTGAGGAGAGCTTTCAAAAGCTCGAGACTGCTTTGACTACAACTTCAATTTTGGTATTGCCCTCAAGATCAGGGATGTATACAGTCTATTGTGATGTTTCGCGTGTTGGCCTTGGGTGTGTGTTGATGCAGGACAACACGGTGATTCATATGTCACACCAGTTGAAGCCCCATGAGAAGAATTATCTGGTTCGTGATTTGGAGTTAGCAGCTACTGTGCACGCGCTTAAGATTTGGAGGCATTATTTATATGGTGTGTCTTGTGAGTTTTACACCGACCACCAAAGTCTTCACCATTTGTTTAAATAGAAGGATCTGAATTTGAGGCAGAGGAGATGGTTGGAGTTTCTGAAGGATTATGTATCACTATTCTTTATCATCTGGGAAAGGCCAATGTGGTAGCACATTCCTTGAGTAGAAAGGTGGAGAGTATGTGGACTTTGGCATTTATCCTAGCTGGAGTGAGGCCTTTAGCTATGGATGTTCAGTTGTTGGCCAATTGATTGGTAAGATTTGATATTTTCTGAGCTGGTCATAGTCCTTGCTTGTGTTGTTTGATAGTCGTCCTTATTTAAGCGCATCAAGGTTCGCCAGTATGATGATCCCCATTTTCTTGTCCTTAGGGACATAGTGTTATGAGATGGTGCTAAGGAGGTTACTATTGATGATGATGGTGTATTGCGGCTGCAGGGCCGGATTTGTGTTCCTAATGTGGATGGGTTGAGGGAGTTGATTCTCGAGGAGTCTCATAGTTTGCGGTATTCTATTCATCCAGGTGCTACGAAAATGCCCTATGATTTTTAGCAGCATTATTGGTGGCAGAGGATGAAGAAGGACATTGTTGGATATGTTGCGTGGTGTTTGAATTGTCAGCATGTCAAGTATGAGCATCAAAGACCAGGTGGGTTGCTTCAGAAGATTGAGATACCAGAATGAAAGTGAGAGCGCATTATTATGTACTTTGTGGTAGGGTTGCCCTGAACATTTAGGAGATTCGCTGCTGTTTAGGTCAATATGGATAGGATGACCAAGTTTGTGCATTTCATTCCGGTCATGACTTCCTACACTTCGAAGCAGTTGGCTAAGATCTACATTAGAGAGATTGTCCGCTTGTATGGTGTGCCTGTGTCTATCATCTTGGACCGAGGCACTCAATTTACTTCGCATTTCTAGAGAGCTGTTCAACATGAGTTGGTCATATAGGTTGAGTTGAGCACTACATTTCACCTTCAAACAGACGGGCAGTCTGAGGGGACCATTCAAAATTTTGAGGATATGTTGAGGGCCTATGTTATCCATTTTGGAGTCTAGCAGGATTAGTTTCTACCATCAGCGGAGTTTGCATACAACAAAAACTATAAGTCGAGCATCCAGATGGCTCCATATAAGGCCTTATATGGGAGGCGATGTCGTTATGCGGTTGATTGGTTTGAATCTTTTGAGGCTAGATTATTGGGAACATATTTAGTTCGTGATGCAGTGGAGAAGGTGTAGTTGATTCAGGAGCGTCTTCATAGAGTGCAGTCTAGGAAAAAGAGTTATGTCGATAAGAAGGCTCGTGATGTGGCTTCCATGGAGGGTGAGAAGGTTCTTCTCTAAGTTTCGCCTACGAAGTACGTGATGAGATTTGGGAAGAAGGGCAAGTTGAGCCCTCGGTATATTGGTCTATTTGAGATGTTAGAGAGTGTGGGTGAGGTGGCCTATAGACTTGCCTTGCCACCCAGCTTGTCGGGAGTTCACTCAGTGTTTCATGTTTACATGTTTCGAATGTGTTATCAGGATCAACCACAGTGTAGTTGGATGAGAATCTGGCTTATTAAGAAGAGCCGGTAGCTATTTTTGGATAGGTAGGTTCGGAAGCTGAGGTCTAAAGATATTGCATCCGTGAAGGTTCAGTGGAGAGGTCAACCGGTCGAAGAGGCAATTTGGGAGACCAAACATAATATGTGGAGCAGATATCCTTAGTTTTTTGACATCTCAGGTGTGATTCTAAACCTGTTCGAGGATGAATGCTTGTTTAAGAGGGGGAGAATTTGATGACCCAGCCGGTTGTCTTGTATATTTGAGCCTCATTTTCCTATTTGATGCTTCCCATATGCTTGTTTGTTATTTTGTGACTTATGTAGATGGTTGATTTGGTTCCAAAAAGGTTTTGGAGTGAATTGGAATATTTAGTTCCATTATTAGAAGCTTGAGTTATAAGAGTGGACCGAGATTTGACTTTTGCCAAAATGGCCTCAGATTTGTGATTTGATGGTTCCAATAGGTTCATATTATGATGTTGGACTTAGGCATTCGAATTTGGATTTGGAGGTTCCTAAGATGTGTCTGCTCTATTAGCCGTAAGTTAGAAATTTGAAAGTTTGGATAGTTCACAAGTTTGACGGAGAGTTGACTTTGATGATAACAATTCGGATTGTTGTTCCGAAACTTGAAATAGGTTCGTTTTGTTATTCAGTTGTAGTTTCTCATGACATCGTTTACCAGTTTTCAGGATTGTTTATTGTACTTTTTTTACTTATATTGATTCATTTATAATTGTAATTACCCAAAACTATCATAGGTCGTAATGGCACCTAACCTACTTGCTAGGCAAGCCAATCGACATAAATAAATAAACTAAATAGGATGTAAAAATATCTAACTGATATAAGACATAAGATGAAACAGAAACAATTTTAAATACTCTTAATCACTAGCAAATCCCCAAAAATCGGTGTCAAGAGTCAATGAACAACTAAGAACATATGCAAGACTGAATCATGATACAACTACTGTTTATAGGAAAGAACAATAGACAAAAGAAAATAGAAGAAGACTCCATAAGCTGTGATTCGATTCATAGAATATCTCACCAAGAGTCTTCGCCAATTCTGCTAGGCCTTCTCTCAGGCCACACTAATAATCAAACTCAAAACATGTACAAATATTCAGAATATGAGTATAAAATTACGGTACTCCGTAAGTATCTAGTCTAGTCTCGAAGACGTAGTGGCGAGGGTTCGTTACTAACACCTACTAGTAGTCCAATAAACAAGTGAGAGTATAAGTAGAATAAAAAGTAAGGCATGGTATCATCAAATAGTTACAAAGATAAAGACACAATAAATTTGAAATTTAGATATGTTTTTTGGACAAAGGGGTACAGTACGATGTCAAATACCTCATTCCTTTTTATAATCATGATATGAGTTAATAAATGCTTATATAAAAGCTACTGCATGAATCTAGAATGCAAATGCATGCCTATGAACCATTCTCAATACCTCATAGCACAAATCCATATATCTGATACTGGCCAAGTGTCCAAACTAAGCACCAATCTAGGTGCCTGTGCTCATAGGGTCCAAAGTGACATGAGTAATCACCTGACTTCAGAGGGACGGATCCATATCTAAGCACTGTTATAGCGTGCAATCCAATCTAATTTTATTACTATTGCGGCGTGCAACCGGATCCTAGTATAACGTCCATAATTAATATCCGCTCACAATATCCTTGGTGCAATTTTTTTTAACTTTTCTCAATATCCAACTCTCCAACTCATTAATATACGTATGAAATAACATAATAAAAATGCATAAGAACATAATAATAAAATACAGATGAACAATTACGTGAATAAGAGGTGGCTATAGCTAATTGCGTATTTTAACTTTTCATAACAGTTCAATATGCTTAATTAACATTCTTAAGTCTAATCATGATATCTATAAGAGCCAAGTAAGCAATAGCCATTAAATCATAAATCAAGTAAGGCAATTGTATGAGTACATAAAAATTATAAAGCTCTACATGGTAAAAAAAGCCAGTCATGTCCAAATCAACAAGTCATAACCTATCATAGTCACCAATTATGATTAAGATTCATCAAGTAGTTATAGCATCAAACAAATATGGATAAATAATTCACACGGTCCAAATAAGGTATATCATGAGTGTAAGTATATCTGAATATGGTCATAACTTAGCCACGCATATACGTAGCACCTAAATCAAGTAACAAGTAGTAAATAAATCATCCATGGGGAGAATCTCTTTTACAAGGATATATAAGAGCCTTACCTAGACCCAAGAACACCTTCAACCTACCAAAACCACTTTTCCCTTCAAATCTACCTCTAAACGACTCCAATCTAGTCAAATATTTCTTAAATAAGTCAATACAAGATATAGAAATCAACCCCAAACAATAAAGTTTTAATATTTAATCAAATATAAAAAATTCAACAAAAGACAACCTAGGCCCATATAGTCAAAACCCAAGTCTAGAGGTAGATCCCGTTGACTCGTAATCCCACGAGTCTAAATATGTGCTTATATTTCTATTTGGAGTCTATTTGGGTACTCAAAATTCAATTTGGGTGATTCTAGCTCTAGTCTCAAAAGTCCAATTTATCTTGTTAAAATCCATATTTTGATGTTAAATTCTAGTGATAAATTCATGTATAATTGATAGATTTAGGTTAGAATCACTGACCCCAAACTTGCAGGTGAAGCCCTATCCTCAAACCTCTCAAACAATCTCCACAAGTTGAGAAATAAATAAAAAATCATGATACTTGGCCTTAATAGCATCCGGAAGTAGCTGTCAGAAAAGTAGCCTAGGTGACCGCTCATATACTTCACAGTCCACATATTTGATTCTCGGACCGCATATCCATCACATAGCAGAATAGTCCTAAAAGTCCTCACCCTCTTCTGGTAAAATGGCCATAACTTCATGTACAGAAGCTGGAATGACGAATGGTTTGAACTACTAGAAACTAGACTCAAAAGTGATACAACCTCATCAAAATATCATCCCTATTAGAAATATGTATTATGAAATTACTAGGGAGCAAATTCTGGTCAAGTGGCATGGTCTTCAACAAGTGGCAAGGCCTTTCAACAAGTGTCAAGACTTTCAATAAGTGGCAAAGCCTTTTCAACAAGTTTCAAGACTTTGGACAAGTGGCCAAATCCTTTCTTGCAATAGTGCCTATAAATAGACCCAAACACTTGAAGAATAATATGAAGAAAAGTTTATTAATTATCTCCCTCTAAATTCCTCTTGTTTTACTTTATTTTCTATTATTTCATAACAATCCCAATCTTTATATATTGGGAGAAATTCATTTTTCAAGTGAAACCATTTGCATAAAACTCCTTTTTCAAAAACTCAATTCTTCCGAAACTTGCTCCAAACGCGCCAAAACTCACTCAGGCCCCTAGGGACCCCATCCAATCATTCCTACGAGTCCAAATATCCTATATGGACTTATACAAAGATCAAAAATACCCACGAAATGTCCCAACAAAGAATCGAAGCTGAAACCGAATAGAATTTCTCTTATGTTCTTAAATCTTTACTCTTTCAAAAGAGTGTCCGAATCAAACGTAGACACTTCAGATTACTTTAAAAATTTGTACACTAATTAAATTTAGCTATATAGAACTATAAAAAGTCTCGAAACACTAAGCGTAATCCAATAACATTAAAGTCAACTTTTTGTCAAACCTATGAACTCTTAAGTTCTTCAAATTGCCAACTTCCGAAAAATAGTGTCTAATCCTTCTAGGAACCTCCAAAACCAAATCCAAACATACACCCATGTCCAAAACTATTATACAAACCTATTGGGACCTTCAAACCCCAATTCTGAGTTTATTTATCCAAAAGTGAAATTATGGCCAACTCTTACAACTTAAAGCTCTCAAATAGGAACTAAGTTTTCCAAATCAATTCCAATCCTCACAAAAATCCATTTCATGCATGTAAGTCATAAACCACCAAATGAACCTAGGGAAAGTCTCCAATTGGGAAGTGAGGTGCCACAACTCAAAACGACCAGTTGGGTCGTTACATTCTCCCCACTTAAATATATGTTTGTCCTCGAATATGCCAAGAAGTCTTCCAAAAATGTCGCTTCACTGAAAGAAATCATCAAGGACATTCCCAATGGTGTCCTCATGTCAGCTTTAACCAGATGATGTTATTAACATAACTTCAAATGATAATTTCTTCATCAACTCTGGCTTATAAGCTTATAAACTTATCTTTAACACTTGAAACTTCTTCAATAATCCGATTCTTGCATATTTTCATCATTACCATCCAAAGAACCCATATCATAACATATATGAACTACCTGGTCGTAACCACATGCTACATATCCACATATCTCATATTTATAGCAATATCCTCTTATCACATAAACTGATCAAACCAAACCTAGTACAAACATAAACAACATAATTTAAATGGATCCGTCTTCCAATTCTTCACTACACATTTAGTGATACAAGAAATATGTAGAAACTCATAACCAATTTAGCGATGAATCATGTATTTCTCTTATGCGATAGCAATCATTGCTGATCTGAGCTATCTGAAAGAATTTTCATCCAAAACTGACCTCATCCAAGTCTAATTACATAAATTCCGAGTCCACTATCTTTGCCTC
This sequence comes from Nicotiana obtusifolia, assembly GCA_002018475.1. Lineage (NCBI taxonomy): Eukaryota > Viridiplantae > Streptophyta > Magnoliopsida > Solanales > Solanaceae > Nicotiana > Nicotiana obtusifolia. The sequence continues at coordinate 61,328 of MCJB01022814.1, read as the reverse complement.
ATCGAGTACAACCTGCTCGACCAACAAACCACATTAATTTTCGAACAAGCACCAAAATAACCTAGTGACGCATTATGCCAATAGTTTCTCAAATGCGACAAACCTGTAGAAGAGCGACGGATCGATCTAGTAGCTCCCCGAGCTCATGATATCTTTTATCCATAATCTCACACATCTGTAGACCCTGCTCGAATTATTCTTTAAATTTTTGAATAAACAATTTCAACTTAACCCGATATGAGCACCCAAAAGTACCTTGCACAATATCTGCAAACATACTGGAGACTTCCACTCTTATCAAACCCATCGAATAGAAATATCTCTAATGATAGAAATCTCTCAAATGATAAATCCATATGATACATTATATTGTATATGCAAATCTGACATGTCATACAACACTCAATCTCACGGGCTATTAGTATCCATCCAAACTAACATTAATTTCTTCCGAAATAGATAATAAGAATTCCATAGCTCTGAACAAACTACCCTTGGTCATGGACCCTTCAAAAATTTCTCAATCATGAATCTCAATCACAGCTATAATCACAACCCAACATCGACTAAGTTAACACAAAATTACCCTAATTGCTTTTCCTTCCTAATATTTTATGTACACAAATCACACATGACTCAATAAACCTCGTGGAACCCCATAACATCAGATATTAAAATCCTCTGAATCCCGAAGTCCTCACTGAATGTTATCACCACTTCAAACACAACGAAGCATCCCCTACTGCGCCTGAACCACGCTTCTATCTTCATGACCCTTGAGAGATACTGCCCACTACTATTGAGCATAATTTATCCGTCATGGATCACATATCACATCAAACACTAACCTTTTAAAGTCATTCACACCAAATACTCTCACCACACATACTCTTCGCCTTACTACTCAAGGTATTCGCTACCACGCCCGCTTTACCCGGATGATACAAGATAGCGATATCATAATCCTTAAGCAACTCAAGTCATCGCTACTTCCTCAAATTCAAATTGAGCTACTTGAATAAGTATCAAAGACAGTGACGATCAGTATAACCTCACATGCCACACCGCACAAGAAATATCTCCAAATTTCGGGTGCATGAACAATCGCCACCAACTCCATATCATGACCTGGATAATTCCTCTTTTGAGGATTTAACTGCCGTGACGTATACGCTATCACCCTGCCATCCTGCATTAACACTACACCAATACCAACACGTGAAACATCACAATACACCATGCGTTGCCCTGAACCTGTGGGCAACACTAACACTAGGGATTGTAATCAAAGAAACCTTGAGCTTCTAATAGCTCTCTTCCTATTTAACTAGTCATCTAAAATGAACACCCTTTTGAGTCAACCTAGTTAATGGAGCTACGTTGGATGAAAACCTCTCTACCAAAGCCGGGATAGTAGCCCGCCAAACCCAAGAAACTCCTGATCTTAGTAGTTGTAGTAGGTCTTGGTCAATTTTGAACCGCCTCAATCTTCTTGAGATCACCCTTAATATCATCACAAGACACCATGTACCTCGAGAATGCAACTAAATCCAATCAAAACTCACACTTAGAAAATATAGCATAAAGATGCTTCTCCTTCAAGGTTTGAAATATAATCCACAAATGCTGCTCATGCTTCTCCCAATTATGAGCGTAAGCCAAGGTGTCATCAATGAATACGATCACAAAAGAGTCCAAATAAGGCTCGAACATCTGGTTCATTGAATCCAGGAATGCTACTGGAGCATTAGTCAACCCAAAATATCACCAAGAAATCATAATGATCATAACGAGTGCTAAAAGCTATCTTAGGGAAAACAACTATAAACCCTCACACATAATTATCCCATCAAGAATATTTTCATCCACTTGTTTACGTCAAGCATTAAGAATCTCAAGCTAACTGGTTACAAATCACCCCATCTCTATAACACCTAGTCAAGTTGTCACGATCTAAAATCTCGCCTTAGGCATCATGATGGCACCTAGTCTCTAAGACTAGGTAAGACAATTACTTACAACAATTAAGCCAATTTAACCATGATATTTTAACTCAGAGATTTATATAAATACTGAAATAAATGTGAAATGAGACTATGCGGCAGTAATCACTTCAACTGCCTAAGACTAGAAAATACAGAGTCACCAACTTTAGCTATATACATGGAAAGATCTCAAAAACTGAAATACAATGCTGTTCGGATATCAAGCTGATAGTATAATAAAATAAAAGGACTCCAAGGGACTGCGATGATCAAACAACACTACCTTGAATCCTCATGACCGATAAGCTAACTCTGCCTGTTCGATGTCACCAATACCTAGATCTGCACAAAAAAATATGCAGAAGTGTAGTGTGAGCACGCCATGGTCAGTATCTAGTAAGTATGTAGACCAACCTCACTGGAGTAGTAATAAAGTACAAGTCAAGACACCTACTAGTCAAAATAATCTGTGCAGTATAAAAGTATAAAGATAATAATGAAAGTAAAAATCAGTAAATGGCAATAAGAATCAACATTTAATATAAACAGTAAACCAATAAGAACGCTATTAAAATACAAGCGAGAACATATAACGGAACAAATGAAAATCAACTAATCAAGTCGTTCTAACACAAGTCTCACAACGAATTACTCTGAGATACATCATCTCATAATCACAAGTCACGAGTCTCAAACCACAATAATATGTTCACGGCACCTTGTGCCCACCTTTCTAATCACCACCACACGGACAACTCACATGCCAATATCTCAATCCACCTGGCATGATCACAGGCTCACAATCACAATCCGCCCGGCATGGTCATGGCCCAACATCACAATGAAAGAAGATAGTACAAGAATACATGGGCATGATCAATATATGTCAAGTTTCATACTCCTAAACTGGTATAAGTGGCATGTTACGGTGTATGCTTGTGCGAGTGTTGTCACGATCCAAAATCCACTATAGGTCGTGATGGCGCCTAACGCCGTCGTTAGGAAAGCCAACGTTAATTTATCAATTTATTTACTCATTTTATTACTTTCGAGATAATAATCTTCATTATTTAAATAGTAAAAATAAAATTTACATGGTAAAAAGATAATAACTACGTGAACTACAATAACGAACAACCAGTACGAACCACTAAAACTCGGTGTCATAAGTGGATGAGCATTTTCTAAGGAATACAATAATAACACAACATCTCTCCTGAATGTAATAAGACAGAATAAAATAAATAGTACAATGGAGACTAGGTAGACTGCGATGCATAGCCTGGAATGCAGCTCACATAAAATCTCCTCAATAGGTGCTCCTACGCGCTAAGGTGATCATCAAATGAACCTGTCAGGTCCTGCACATTTAGTGCAGAAATGCAGCATGAGTACGTATAGCCTAACCCCAGAGAAGTAGTAAGGAGTGGTCGACATCGACACTTACTAAAGGTCCAATAAAACAATGTGATGAAACATAAGCAGATATGAGGCATACAACAATGATTGGGTAAATCTATAAGTTACATAATTTTCCAATTTCTTCTTTCAAAGAATGAATTTCTAGATCTTGTATTTTACCTTAACAGCTTAGAAAAATGTCAAGTGTCATTATCAAATAAATAAGGAATATCATATAAAATGCCGGGCATCAGTGGAGAGATTAGCTTGTGAAAATTCGGACTACTAGAGATATGACGCACGATTCTGCCGAGGTCGTTCGGCCAGATCCAGAAGAATGTATACGCTGCCGAGGGTCGAGCGACACTAACCATAGATGTATCTATATACTGCCGAGGCGTTCGACCCGCTCTACAAGAAAAGGAAGGAAGTTACCGAATCTCGAGACACGTGTTTACAATACCATACATGAGCACAAAATGGATATAGTCTTTACCGTTTCTCAAATAACTCGCCCACAAATCAATGTGTTAAGGCTTGGCCAAGTATACATATATTTATTTCTAAATCAATTGCATTTATAACTTCAATTAATTAAGCCGGCAAAAATGAGTTCAAATAATTCAAATCTTACATGATAAGAAGTGGTTGCACCATCCGGAATCCACCTGAGGCCCTTGGTACCTTGACCAAATATGCCAGCACGTCCCTAAATATAATACGAACTTAGTTGAAGCTTTAATCCATGTCAAACAACATCAACATCATGAACCGCGCCTCGAATCAAACTTATAAATTTTCAAATTTCCAAATTCTATATCTTGTGTCGAAACGTATCAAATCAATCCGGAATGACTTCAAATTTCACACACGCATCATAAATGACATATCGAACCTATCCAAGGCTCGGAACACCAAAAGGACATCGATAACATCAAAATCCACTTTAAACCAAACTTAAGAAATTCTTAAACCTTCAAAATGCCAACCTTCCATAATAAGTATTGAAATGCTCCCGGGTGAGCCGATACTCAACCCGAACACACGCCCAAGTCCAAAATCATCATACGAACATATTGGAACATTCAAATCCCGATTTGCAGGACGTTTACTGAAAAGTCAAACATTAGTCAATTCTTCCAACTTAAAGCTTCAGAAATTAGAATTTTCTTTCAATATCAATCCCGAACTTCTCGAAATTCAATTTCGATCACACGTACAAGTCGTAATACATAAAGTGAAGCTACTCAATGCCTCAAATCTCCGAACGATGCTCTAGAGCTCAGAATGACCGGTCGGGTCATTACATTCCCCCCCACTTAAATTCATCCTCGAACATGCTAGGGACTGCTCTGGAGTTGTCCAAAATCACTGTTTAACACCTCGTTGCACCTACAAGTTGTCCAAAATCACTGTTTAGCACCTCGTTGCACCTAGCCGTGCCACCACAATCCAGTTACACATTAGATCGAGTCAGACTGAAGATCTTCCCTTTTATTTAGTCAATAAACCTTAAGACCAAATTCCAACCTCCGAATTTCTCGACAGGTCCTGATTCTAACATATGAACACTGTACCAATCACCACGCACTAAACCAAAACATGATCATGCACCTATGCTGAACTCTCACCATGCACCACATCAGTCGGTTGTCCATAATAACATCCTCCGACCACAATAGCTATAATTTTACGAATCTGATGGCCGCAATACATCTCATGACGCATATAATCCTGTTCCAACTCTCGCAATACTGCCACAAAGAAAGAGACATGTTGAAACTCATAACCACCTGCTGAATCAATAATTCATGGAGTCTCTTCTCCTGACAAGAACCATTACCTCATTCTGAATTGAATAACGATATTTTCTCCTTAATATACCTTATATAAATCTGATTGCGCTAATTTCAGGTCCAATAATCTTGTCTCACCCAGTACAAGCTGCTCAGGCAATAAGCCGTCTCAGACACTGCCAAAAATCTTATATGACGCCCACAACGCGCCAGCAAGCTACAACTCAAATGTGATACATAAAGAAGAACAAACTCTGGAGAAGGACTACCCAGCCCGCGTAACGAATAAAACGGCTGAATAGATGTTGTGAACCTACCTCAGGGATGAAAACAAGGCACACAAAATAAGTGTAAGGAACTATGCTCAACATCTCGTTGTTGCGGCGTGCAACCTGATACGACATGACACTGTTGCGGCGTGCAACTCGATCCACATAATATGCCCGTGGCGGCGTGCCACCCGATCTAGACAATATACCCGTGGCGGCGTGCCACCCGATTCGCACATAACATCAAGAAGAAAAACACACACATCAAGCCGTAACGCTTATACCTACGAAATGCATGAATATCGACCACAAGCATGCCATGTGCATAATACGAATCCTGGAAAGACGGATAGCTCTATACGCTAGGAAACCCAGCACAACTAAGGTGCAATGAACTGCATCTCGAGAGCCACCAGCTCACATAATACCACAAGCTACACGGGACCTCAACACGTGTGCGAATATCTAGCCGCCTCACAACCCATACGGCACAATAGAGATTTATATGGAATAACTGACGACGGGAATAACATCTAATGCCCGACGACTCTTTCGTAAGCAATGCTATGACGAACGAACACATCCGACCTGACGTAGAGCACACACTTACATTAGACCCACCAACGGGGCTCACACCGATTCTGATCATACCATACTAGGCCAATAACCTTCCAAAGATCCACAATGGCCCTATTCCTGACACATATGAACAACTGTAAAATCCAAAACAAAATCACACAGTCCACAACCCAAGGAACAGGATGCCTCTCAAGCATAAACTCTCGCATTTGCGATATTATTATACCCTCCATACTTCGTTTTAATCTTTAACAATCAACTGACTAACATGCCACATTTATACAAATCTCTCCGTGGGGTGCGCTCCCACGATCTTCCGCTTATCTAGCAAAGTCCGCACATCCATACCACCAACCGTTCTAATTCTGTAAGGAAAATCACAATCCGTAAATCAATACAAAATGCCTCTTCCACAGAACACCATTCTTAGGCAACACCAAGATAACGCCAGCTTAATCTAAACATCTGAATTCTTCCCTGCTCATCTGAGCTCGTGACATTCTTATCAATACTGAACCGCAACCTTGATCCTCAAGTTTTAATTCCCATGCCGCTCACTGCACCCATCATGCCGCTATACAAGAGTACAAGAATTCACCATAACCCCTAAACTACTAGTAAAACACTTCATTGGCTAGAAACCTTTCAGTTAACTCATTTCAGAAGAACCAATGCAACATGCAATTGAATTCCCAACCCGCAGAAAATACAAATACCTCCCAAATCAATCAAGCTATGGTGGCTGTCACGCCTGCACGTACAACCACAAACCATATGCATAACTTCACGCAGAAGGAACTGATCATTGCCACAATCATGCCGACTCAACCATTACTAACTAACCCAACTTCTTTCAATTTATTCTTGACCTGATTAGAAGTATAATAGCTCCATTCACAACATAACGAACTCAATTCGCACTCATCCCAGGCGACCCAGATCGCAACACCACATTGTCTCAATACTCATGAACCATCTCACACCCTCCATATGTGCTCAATAACATCTCCGACTAGTACATCCATTTTGCAAGACCTTCTGCGAATCTGAAGCTATTTCTTCCTTTCCTCCGGTACTGCACCGCATACTCGATGATAACATAGAACATTCCAAGTCCCATTCGCAATCCACTATGAAGACTCGATCCTTAACCACACAACGGACCCGAAATCCTTAGGCACTGTACTTTAATTCTTGAAACCACTAGATTCGTTATTGAGAATCACCCACTCTAACCTGATCCCGAATATAACAAAACTTCAATGCTCTGCTAACACATCAACACCCTCTCAAAGAAGCAATCGGCTGAATTCTTTTCCTTGTACATTACATCCACAAGAAGCATAAACTTTGAGTCTTCCCAAATCTTGCACCTCAATCGATAAGGCGAAGTATAACACACATTCATCGAGTTCCTTGTTCGAATTACTCCTTACATTTCCTTTTTTTAGTCATAATTAATCCACGAACACATTGATAACCAGAAACCGCACAAGCAGACAACCACGCGGTCCAATCGTAAACGGTGGGGCTCCCCCACTTATCTTTAAGCTACAACCACATAATGTAGAGCCTACAACGACTCCTCCTTCTCAATTACCATGATCTTGAACCGGTAACCCGCCAAATTTATCGAAGTCTTTGGTTAAGCTTTTCATGAACATTCTGAATTATCAATGACGATCGCATATTTGACCTTCTGCTGGGTAGTAAGTAGAACTCCTCATAGAAACTTTATCAAAGTCACGCAACCACTAACCTGCTCGCAGGAGATAACCTAACTATAGAATTCCTTACCGACATCTTCCAACGATGCTGCACTGGGTACAACTACCACGTAATCAGTAAATTCTCCTGAGCCCATGCTCGCCCACCAGCCGTATAAGCCTATTCCTTCCCCATTGATATCAATTGAAAGTTCAACAATACCTTCCAAACTCAAAGCCATGTTGCACTTGAAACGATAATCAAATCTTCACACCCCTCTTTATTTCAAGCAAACTCCTTTCTGCCATATTCTATCTTTCTTCGTACAGTAACCACCATCCCAATTATAATTCGCGGACCTAGTCACTTTCCACCATGCCTCCCAAATCGTTCAAATCTTCCTCAAGGTACGTGGATATCCTACCATATAATCCCTATGCCACTTTGCCACTCCCACTTCAGTCAAACCATCTCCTCTAAGCAACTTTCGACCTCCGCTTCTCCTACTTGACCTGCTAGTAATTCATTCGTCGCGAGACACCTCCCGCCATGTCCTTTCTCATACTTCACTTCCCAAATGTTGAGCTCAAATAAAATCCATACCTGTAGCACCGGAACTAATGAATTTCTACCCAATGTATACCTCCTAGAAGATCATCTTTCTTGAGCCATCAACCTTAGAAATACCAATCCGATTATGAACCGCTGCACACCGCTATCTCTGACAACCGCCCCCCAGGTACCATTTCACAACACCCTGCCCCGAAGGAAAAATCAAAGAAGACCATAACACCAGCGAACCGTAATGTGTTCAAACAAGGATGACAATACCGCATCACAATGAAAATTCTACCACGCTCGAGAATACCAAGTCTCGTTACTCCATTAACCAAAACCTGAACATCCATGGTCCGATTGCCTTTCCTTTGCTGGAATTAAATGCTGAACCTCTATCATGCACTGAGGAATCCTCCTTTCAATTCATTCACTGCCGCGATCCATAAATAAGCACTCTACCATTACACCAACGCGGTGCAGTAACAACTCATGAACATCATAGCAACCTGTGCATAGCCTCAAAGCCATAGAAAATACAGATATTGAACTGAAAGGATATAACACCCTTTAGCAAGGCGACGATAATAACCTACCCGAACACGTAGGGAAAAACATCCTACACCACGTCTGCAGTACCAATACAATTCCTGGACGTCCAATTGACAACAAGCACTTCACGTCGCATAAGATTGAGTAGGAAGGAAATAAAGGCACAAGTCTCAGTGGAATCAAATCGCACGATGAGGAAATTAAGAAGGGAAGTGCTCCTAACAGCTATGTAGCCTTTCGAAGATAAGTACAGATGTCTCCATACCGATCTGCAAGACTCTACTAGACTTGCACATGACTCGTGAGACCTAAGTGAACCTGGCTCTGATACCAAGATGTCACAACCCAATATCCACTATAGGTCGTGATGGCGCCTAATGCCGCTGTCAAGCAAGCCAACATTAATTTATCAATTTATTTGCTCATTTTATTACTTTCGAGATCATAATCTCCATTACTTAAATAGTAATTTTTTTTTGGAATTTTCATGATAAAAAGATAATAATTACGTGAACTACAATAACGAACAACCAGTAGGAACCCCCAAAATTCGGTGTCACAAGTACATGAGTATTTTTTCTAAGGAGTACAATAATAATACAACATCTATCCCGAATGTAGTAAGACAGAATAAAATAAATAGTACAATGAAGACTTGGTAGACTGCGATGCGTAACCTGGAATGCATCTCACATAAAGTCTCCTCAACAGGTGCACTTACATGCCAAAGTGATCATCAAATGAACCCATAAGATCTTGCACATTTTAGTGCAGAAGTGCAACATGATTACGTAAATCAACGCGTACCCAGTAAGTATATAGCCTAACCCTGAGAAGTAGTAACGAGGGATCGACATCGACACTTACTAAAGGTCCAATAAAACAATGTAATAAAACATAAGCAGATATGAGGCATATGATAATGATGGGGTAAATCTATAAGTTACATAATCTTCCAATTTCTTCTTTCAAAGCATGAATTTCTAGACCTTGTATTCTACCTTAACAGCTCAGAAAAATTTCAAGTGTTCTTATCAAATAAATAAGGAATACCATATAAAACGCCGAGCATCAGTGGAGAGATTAGCTCGCGAATATTCGGACTACTGTGATATAATGCACGATTCTGCCGAGGTCGTTCGGCCCGATCCAGAATAATATATAAACTGCCGAGGGTCGAGTGGCAAGAGCCATAGATGTATCTATATATTGCCGAGGCGTTCGGCCCGCTCCACTAGAAAAGGAAGGAAGTTTTTGAATTACGGGACACGTGCTTACAATACCATACATGAGTACAAAATGGATATAATCTTGACCTTTCTTAAATAACTTGCCCACAACTCAAAGTGTAAAGGCTTGGCCTAGTATACATATATTTATTTCTAAATCAATTTCGTTTATTATTTCAATTAATTAAGCCAGCAAAAATGAGTTCAAATAATTCAAATATTACATGATAAGATCCTAAGTCTACCAGGACATAAACATGTTGTAGCTACGTACGGACTCTGATCACCTCGTGCGTACGTACCACCTACAACTAGTTGCACATAACAATAAATATTACTAGGGGGTAGTTTCCCCCTCACAAGGTTAGACAGGAGACTTAACTCGCTCTAAAGTTCCATAACCGGCTCCAATGCCACTCAAACACCTCAACCAGATGCCCTTCTCTTCAAAACTAGTCAAACAACGTGCAAACCAATCAAAATATACCCCATTATAATCTAACAATTTGAAATGATTCCCAACTCCGCTCAAAAGCCAATAAAGAAAACCCTCTGGCCCACGTGCCTGGATTCCGAAAATTTCCAAAGATAAACTTTACCAATAATACCACGAACTAAAATATATAAGTTATTCCAAATTCTATGTTCAATTTCATGGTCAAATCCAAGAATACTAAATTCTAGGTTTTCTACCAAAATCCCATGTTTCTACAAATTTCCATGTTTAAATCCATATACAAACTATGTACTTAACTTGTAATAGGTGGGAGCCACTTACCTTGTGTTGCTTGATGAAAATCTCCCTTGAAGCTCTCCAAAATTGCCCCAATCAAGGGAAAATAGATGAAAATGGGTCAAAACCCGTTCTCAAAAGAACACACTGCCCAGCGACCTCTCGTTCCTGCGGCCACTTGACCGCTTCTACGGTTCTGCAGGTGCGGCCAAAATATCGCTTTTGCAGTCCACCTTCAGTCCCCTACCTTCGCCTCTGCGGACCAGACTCCACGTCTGCGGAGTCGCACCTGCAACCAAGAATCCGCTTCTGCGGTCTCGCAGGTGCGGCTCAAACCTTGCACCTGCGCCTCCAGCCTGCCTCACTCCTTACCGCTTCTGTGGTCACACAGGTGCAGGAATTCCTTTGCACATGTGGCCTCTTCCTAGCTCCCATCTAGCCGCTTTTACGGTCCACTACCTTGCTTCTGCGAGGCCACTTTTGCGATGAAGCTTCGGCAGAAGCGGTTGCACCAGCAACCAGAATCCTCCAACTTTTCCTTAAGTCTAAAATCCGATCCGTTAACTATCCGGAATCCACCCGAGGCCCCTAGAACCTTGACCAAATATACCAACACATCCCAAAATACAATACAAACTTACTCAAAGCCTTAAACCACGTCAAACAATATCAAAATCATGAATCGCGCCTCGAATCAAACTTATAAATTTTCAAATTTCCAAATTCTATATCTTGTGGCGAAACCTATCAAATCAATCCGGAATTACTTCAAATTTCACACACGAGTCATAAATGACATAATCAAACTATTCCAAGGCTCGAAACCTCAAACGGACATCGATAACATCAAAATCCACTTCAAACCAAACTTAAGAAAATCTTAAAGCTTCAAAATGCCAACCTTCCATGATAAGTACCAAAATGCTCATCATCATACAAAACTATTGGAACCTTCAAATCCCTATTCCTAGGTTGTTTACTCAAAAGTCAAACCTTAGTAAATTCTTCCAACTTATAGCTTCCGAAATTAGAATTTTCTTTCCAAATCAACCTCGAACTTCCAAAAATTTAATTCCGACCACACGTACAAGTCATAATACCTGAAGGGAAGCTAATCAAAGCCTCAAACCGCCGAACGACGTGCTAGAGCTCAAAACAATCGATCGGGTTATTACCAGTGTACTATTACAACCCAAGTCAACAAGTAATATTAAGACATCGATTAGCTCATTAAAGCAACACAACAAGTCACATAAGGTGTATAACATACACAAGGAAAATCACATCATCAAACGAATATCATCAACATAATGCCCCCAAGCCATCACAAATCATCATTGACATTGCCAGCCTTATCTATTTGGTAGCCACCCGTATCACTCCGTCCTGACAATACCATTAGCCGTCGTATCACTCCGATTGCCAACCGTATCACTCCGCATTATAGCTACCCTTATCTCTCTACCTGGAAAATAACACAATAGCAACCCGTATCACTCTGCACAATCAACAACAGTGAGATGTCACCCTTATGCTTCGCATAACAACAACCAATTCGCACCACAATTCACATATGCTAACATCACAACAACACGATATATTAACTCGTACCACAAGTGCCCGTAGGCCACAACCTTTCCAAAACAACGATACAAATATCACCATATCACATAGCCCACGCCTGAAACATAATGTCTATAGAATCACAATAACAACAAAATGAACGGAAAAGTAACTCAACAATGACCAACATTCCCTTTAAACACAATTTCAATTAAAATAGATTAATGACTTTTAATAACTTCTACTCCAATTAATTGCTTAAGAAGAAACTCAATAATGAAGGTATTTTCATGAAATGGCAAACTTCCATATTCTTGTGTGAAATAAGCTAACAACGAAAGCGATGACATGAACTAGCAACTACGTCTAAATGTGTAAGAATAACCCGACAACGAAAGGATATGATGTAACAACAATTTCAAATCAAACATGTGAGAGTGAAAAAGAAAAATATAAGATATAACATGTGCTAAAATTTCAAATAAATACATAAAAGAAGCCTAGGAGTCTAAACCAGTCCATTTCCACATATAAGCCTGAGTACGCACTCGTCACCTGGTGTACCCGGGTTTCACATATCACAAATAGCACACACAACTCAAATCCTAAGGGGTAGTTTCCCCAAACAAAGTTAGGCAAGATGCTTACCTCAAAGAAGCTAAATCAATATTCTAAAATGACCCTCTCGTGTGAAACAACCTCAGGACGACTCGAATCTAACCAAAATAACTCAAAAGCATCAAATAATGGCTAAGGAAAGAATTCCAAATGATAAATATCGAGTCTTTACATATATAGTCAAAGTCAACCAAAAACGTCAAACCCCGGCATGCACCTCGAAACTCGATAAAACTCACAAAATCCGACAACCCATTCAATTACGAGTCCAACCATACTAATTTTACTCATGTCCGACTCCGAATCGATGTTTAAAACTCCATTATTCACTTCAGGAAAGTTTAAACAAAAACCCTCAATTTCTTCTCTTCAAATCCTTCATTTAGGTGTGATAATCCATGGAAAAACAAAATAATCAAAACAAAGATAAAATTACTTATCCTAAAGATCTGGGTGTTTATCTCCTCCAAAATCGCCTTACTTGTGCTCCAAGAACTCAAAAAGTGAAGAAAATAAACTCAAAATCCCGAAATTTGATGTTTTTAAAGCACTGCCTAGGGGTCCTTCTTCGCGATCGCAGTCTCCAACATCGCGATCTCGATTCAAAAAAATATTTTAGCTCACTTTTTACCCTTCGCAATCGTGGCCGTGTTCTCGCGATCGTACAAATTCCATCAAGCTTGCCCAACTCTTCCAGACAACCTTTAGTATAATGGTCATAAATTGTTGTACAAAACTCCAAATGACAAAAGATTTAATTTTCTGAAAACTAGACAAAAAGGGCTATACATGTTAGTTGTTGGACCATCTCCAAATTCCTTATAAACAACATGATATAAGCTTCCAAATTCAGCCTTGTGACAATAGAAATGTCTTCTACGCGATCGCGAAAAGCCTTCCGCGATCACGATTCACACCGCCCAAATGGCAATTTGCTCTGGTGAACGCGAGACAAAGTCCGCAATCGCAATGCACACCCTTGTGGCCAAAAACCAATAACTAAAAATGGCTTATAAATTATACGAAACCACCCCGAAACTCACCCGAGCCCCTCAGGACCTCGTCCGAACATACCAAGAAGTCCCAAAACATATTACGGACCTACTTGAAGCCTCAAATCACACATAATAACATCAAAACAATGAATCGTTGTTAAAGATCAATCTCTTAAGTTCATAAATTTCAAACTTCGGACCAAGCATCCGATTCAAGCCTAATCGATCCGGAATAAATCCAAATGTTGGATACAAGTTCTAAATGACATAGTGAACCTATTCCAACTCCCGGAAAAACCATTCTGAACCCAATAACATCGAAGTCAACTCCTGATCAAACTTATGAACACTCCAAACCTTTAAATTTTCAACTTCGCTAAAATGCATCAAATCAACCTACGAACCTCCATATCTAAATCCGGACATACGCTTCAGTCCAAAATCACCACACGAAGCTATTGGAATCATCAAAATACCATTCCGGAGTCGTCTACACAAAAGTCAAACTCCGGTCAACTCTTACAACTTAAGCTTCTAAAACAAGAATCATCCTTCAAAATCAATCCCGAATCATCCGAAAATCGAACCCGACCACACACGCAAGTCACAATATAAAATACAAAGCTACTCGAGACCATAAGCCACTGAACGAGATGCTAATTCTCAAAACGACTGGTCGGGTCGATACATTCTTCCCCTCGTAAACAAATGTTCATCCTCGAACATGCCAAGAACCGGTCTGAAGACACAAAATCACTGAATGAACTCACCGTACATATCTCGCAGGTGATCCCACGTCACCCTAATCCACATAAGCCCGAAAACACCCTCTCAACAGAAGATTATTCCTTCCACCATACCGATAAGCCTTAGAACCAAAATTTTCACCATCCGATCATTTCCCAAAGATGGGATTCCCGCATAAACACTTTGTACTGACCTCAACCAGCTGTCACATCTCATACATACACCCACAAGGTATGACCACCTAACATAATACATCGCCTATATGCCTGTAAAGACAACTCTAACAGCTATAACTATCTATTATCTAACCCGGTACCGGTAAATAGCCTCATATCAACTAGAACCTTGTTCCAAACCTTCACAACGCTGACAACGATGCAAGAAACATGAAGATCTCATCAACACTCACCCAAATCAAAAAGTCACACCCAATGCCACCTGGGCACATGCCCGCAAGCTAAACCCAATAAGCACAACACATATATGACTAAATATGCAAAGAAAAACATATTAGAGAACTAGTAGATAAGTCTGATGGGCACAACTCCCTATCAGTACCATACCATGAAACCATTCCACAAGGGAGAATCAAAACATATGAACTAATCATAAGGATCGCATCCTAATATAAGTCCACCGCGACACGTAGCTTGGTTCAAACATATTAAACCACATGAAAATGCGAGGATCCCATCCTCAGTTCTGAATCACAAGTAGAATACACATCATACCAACCGAAACCTTCCACTAACTCAATTTCATAAAACAACATCACAACATGTAATGAACTTCCCATACCGTAGAGCATCTAAATCACAAATCATAACGAAACTATCCAGAAATCACATCAGAACCTACCGTAATGAGTAACAAAAAATTCACTCTAGTCTCATGACTCTTAATAGTGAACAAAACAAAACGATAGACATGAGATACCACTGTAGAATCTCCCAATAATGGTAAACACATAAATAGAGTACAAGAATCACAAAACTCACCCATATATGAAGCAAGATTGGAGGACTCACTCGATAAACAAGACCGAATCAAAATAAAACAAATGCTCCTCTACAACAAATCGGAACCATACCTGTAATTACACCATTGGGTGCAGCGGCCTAAACCCTACCATGGAAAGCATATCAACGGGTCGGGCCTCTACCTCTAGGGCGCCCTCTACCTGCCTGTCCTCCACCCCTAGCTGGCTGTGCGGGTGGGATAGCAACTAGAAAGGGGCCCATAGCTTGAGTGCTTTGATGGAATCCACCTCTCCCGAGTCTAGGACAATTACTCATGATGTGCCTAGTATCGCCACACTCATAACAACCCCTCTGCGGGAGTTGCTACTGGTACTGAGTCTGTGCCGTGTAACTGGAATAACCGTTGTAGGAACCCCGTGCAGGTGGTGCACTAAAAGATGACTACCCCATATGATCGCCCTGAGGTCCTTGACTATTTGGGGAACCACGAGTAGTTTGAAGTGCGGACTGGACTGGCCGACTGCTTGAGCCTCCGCCGTAATGGGTCATAGCTGAAGAGTAGAATCCACTGAATCGTCCAGAACCTTGAGACCTCTTGGCCTCCTTATCCTCCCTCTCCTCACCCCGAATACGCTCTACCCTTCTTGCAATCTCCACAACCTGCTTAATTGGAGTATCAGTCTCCAACTCTCGAGCCATGCTGAATCTAAGACCATAACTGAGCCCCTCGAGAAATCTGCGAACTTTCTTTTTGACTGTAAGAACCTAAGTAGGTGCATGACAGGATAACTCCCTGAACCTGATGGCATGCACTGACATTGTCATGGTGCCCTAACGTAGCTGCTCGAACCCTATGCGCTACGCATCTCAGAGGGTTTGGGGAACAAACTCCCTAAAAAGCATCTCTAAATACTGAGGCCAAGTTAGTGGTGCTGCATCAGCTGGCCTACCCTCCACATAAACCTGCCAGCACTAATATGCTGCTCCCGATAACTGAAGTGTAGTAAAAACAACTCCGCTCACCTCTACAATACCTATGGTGTGGAGAAGCTAAAAATCCTCTCTTTTGACTTTTGAAGTGGCACGAGGCCCGGAAAAAAAGATAGAAGAAACTCCACTGAAAGTCCTCGGAGATACCGAAGGCAGCTCCCCGTGTCCTTTATACCCAACAGGACAAGAGTATACAGGTCCGCCAGGGGCGAATAAGAGCTCGTCGGCCCTCACTTCCTTTCCTTACTACGATATGCCCAAAAAAAAGAAAAAGAAAGTGCAATATATCAAAGAGCGATGACACAAATTATCAGTGACCTCCTACATAACATATGCGAGCCTTACGTGGACGATTTGGTAGTCTTTTCAAAAGAAAGAACCGACCACATCGAAAATTTACGCAAGGTCTTCGAAAGGTTAAGAAAACATCAATTGAAGATGAACCCGAAAAAATGTGCATTCGGATCGGGCGGAGGCCTTAAATCAGTAGGGCAATAGCATAGCTATTATTGACCTGAATACGATGACACTTCTCTAGAAAAACCTATGCATCCTCGGTAGTTGTTCCACTGAAATTTGGTGGACCATACCTCTTGAACCACATAAGCCTCTTCTGCTCCTCCTCTGATGCCCCTGGCCCGGCCTCAGGCTGAATTGGAATAAAAGACTGTACCGCCACCACACCCGAAGTACGACCAACATAAACCTGCTGCTCTGGAGTACGGGCGGTGGGAGTCTGAGCTCCTCCCTCAATCTGTGAAGTAATTGGTGCAACGAAGATCAATCCCGCCTGAGCCAATGTAAACATGCTCTGGGCCAATGTACCAAACATGCTCAGGAACTACATTAAAGTATCCTAAAATCCGGGTGTAACAACAGGCGCCTCTAGTGTCTATCCCCCAACCGAAAATTCTGGTGGCTCTTCAACTCTTCTCTGGCAGGTGCTCTAGCTGCGGTACATGCCTCTCCTCATCCTCTACCTCGGCCCTGGCCTTTTGTGGCTCTAGCTGGGGTTGCGAGTGTCTGCTCAGCTAATCCGGTAGCACATGTCCTCACCATCTGTGAGAGAATAGAGATACAGAGGCTCAAACATTGAAATCAACAAATCCGCACGACAGGAATGAAAGAAGAGGAATTTTCCTAATAGTTCCGTAGCCTCTCGAAGATAAGTACAGACGTCTCCGTACAAATCCGCAAGACTCTACTAAACTTGCTCGTGACTCGTAGAACCAATGAATCTAAAGCTCTGGTACTAACTTGTCACAGCCCAAAATCCCGCATTAGGCGTCATGATGATACCTAGTCTCTAAGTCTAGATAAGCCGATTACTTACAACAATTAAGACAATTTAACTATGATATTTTAACTTAGAGATTTATATAAATACTAAAATAAATGTGAAATAAGCCTACATCCCAAGACTAGGAAATAAAGAGTCACGAACTCTTGCTAAATATATGGAAAGATCACAAAAATTGAAATACAACACTATTCAGATATTAAGCTGGAAGTACAGTAAAAGGAAGGGACTCCAAGGGACTGCGATGACCAACCAGCTCTACCTTGAATCCTTGCGAACGATAAGATAACTCATCCTTAGTCTGATATCACCAATACCTGGACTTGCAAAACATAATGTGCATAAGCGTAGTATGAGTACACCACGGTCGGTACCTAGTAAGTATCAAGACTAACCTCGGTGGAGTAGTAACAAGGTACAAGTCAAGACACCTACTAGTCAAAATAACATGTGCAGTATAAAAGTATAAAATTAATAACGAAAGCAGAAATCAGTAAATGAGAACAAGAATCAACATATAATATAAACAGTAAAGTAATAAGAACACCGCTAAAGTACCAGCGAGAACATATAAGGGAACAAATGACAATCAAATTATCAAGCCATTCTAACACAAGTCTCACAGCGAATTACTCCAAGATACCGTATCTCATAATCACAAGTCACAAGTCTCAAACCACAATCATATGTTCACGGCACCTTGTGCCCACATTTCCAATCACCACTGCACGGACAACTCACGATCCAGTATCTCAATCCGCTTTGCATGATCATAGGCTCAAAATCACAATCTGCCCGGCATGATTACAGGCCCAATATCACAATGAAAGCAGATAATAAAAGAACACATGGGCATGATCAATAAATGTCAAGTTTCATACTCCTGAACTAGTATAAGCGGCATGCTACAATGTATATTTGTGTGAGTGTACTATTACAACCCAAGTCAACAAGTAATATCAAGACATCGCGTGGCTCATTGAAGCAACACAATAAGTCACGTAAGGTGTATAACATACACAAGGAAAATCACACCATCACATGAATATCATCAACATAATGCCCCCAGGCCATCACACATCATCCCTGACATTGCCACCCTTATCTCTCCAATAGGCACCTGTATCGCTCCGCTCTGACAAAATTATTAGCCACCTATATCACTCCAATAGCCACCTGTATCTACATTGAACACCTTTCGTTGTCATTGAACACTAAACCCAAAGAGAATAACAAGTGTTAATAAATTAAGGGCTAAGGAGAGAATTCCACTCAAGGTCGATGCCCCCTTTGAATCCCCTGACACTTCAAAGTTTCCAAGGGTCTCAAAGCCTAGGGTGATGCTTGTGCCGGGTAGAGCAGGGCAACCTAGAGTTAAACACTACTCCCAAATACCCCTAACCACTAACGATCTTCCCTATAGGTTTGAGTGTCAATGAGGCTCTTTCAATGTAAACCAACTACTGTAACATTCCCTACCACAGAAGCATACTGTTTCTTGACAGAATAACATAAGGAACACTGAAATAGTTTTATTTCTTACAAATGTACTTCCAGTTCTAAATGAATGATTAACATATTAAACAAACCTGAACCTCAAGTTTTCAAACACACACACAGAGGTAGGAACATTATACAGTTATTGCAAAAGATCCAAACAATTGGAATCAGACATCTCAAATATAGACAAATAGCACATAATCTAGAGAAGCTACAACTTAGGGATATAGATGTTTTTGCTCTAATGGACTAATCACAGGTTAGTTTAACCCAAGTCTTGCACACATAGGTTAATAATACTATTTGGTACTTTTCAGAGTATCAACAAAGGTTCAGGCAAACAATCATAGTTAGAACTTCTATATGGGCTATTAGAGCTACCAAAATATAATCAAAACTTTAACATGATCACATGTTTGCAGATTCAAATGGAAAACCTAAGAATGCTTAAAAAGATCACAGACTATTAGTCTGTCTTAACCTTAAAATTGGTGGCAGAACCAACCTTTTATAAGAGTATCAATCTTGTTATGTTAAGCAAACTATTATGTCCAAACAAAGAGCTTCTTATAAAGTTCATAGACTAGGTTCAATTCAGATTAAAGGGGAATGAGAAGACTACATGTAGTTTCAAGATGGTGCACAGAAGCATGAAATCACGAGAGATATATATATAGATCCTTCACTCAACAATACATATAGATATTTCGAATAATGTCATAGTCTTACGAAACAGGATGAGTCTCAGTCATTGTAAAATTAGGTCAACAATGTTATTAAGGGTCAAAGATAGGGAAGACATTATATCAAATAGGTTTAACTCAGCTGTTGAGACTAAGATTAACATCTAAGCATGACAGAGTTGTATTCAACTTGTAAAACAGATAACATTCAACTATAGCATAATAACTACAATCTAATTCATGAGAGATAGCCTGATCATAACAAAACATGTGCAGAGTGATCACCGATGTCCACAAAAGCTCATCCTAATAAGAGTGTTTCACACTTCGAGATCCAGTTATCAGCTAGACATGGGTATAAATCTTTCATAATGAAGACTCAAAGAATACTTAAAGGTAGACAAGCACTTATGAAAAGAAAGGAAGCATTTTGAACACTTAGACTTCACATGCCTTAACCAAGTGATGCAGGGTTACACTATGTACATTCACGTGTGTTCTAACTAGAATCATTTAACAGCAACCCCAAGTATAGAATAACAGAACTCGGAAGAATATAGTGTGATATGTATGAAGATTATAACAAAACATTAGAGGAAAGTATGATGTATAGACAAATATAAGAAATCATTTAAGACATGTTAAGTAGCTTAATCACATAGGCTATTTGATACAGAATTAAAGTTATTAAAATCGCATAGCAACTTAATCAATACTGATGAGAACATAAGAGCTTACCACAGATCAACAACAGGTCATTGTGAACCAAAATAAGAAGTTATAGACTAATGATAAACATCATAAGCGAAGCAATTAACGGAAAGACGGTAGCATGTTCATGATTATTGAATAAAGGCAGTCAAAAGAGAAAGGGTGGAGGTGTGCTGACCTTTTCTAGGGCAGCAGATCAAACATGGTTTCTAACTTAGCCGTATGAAAACAAAAATTTCAAGCTCTTGAGCAGTGAAGAAACTCGGAAACAAAAGGAATAGAGATCAAATCAGAAAAGAAACCTAGCTCTTAACTCGTATAAAATTTTAGACTATTGTTAGGTCTAATAGGTATTGCTTGGTATGATTGTAGGTTGCTCGATGATGTTAGGTGATATTAGGTGAGAGCAATCAAGGCTCTAATTATAGAGCCATTAATGGATTAGGGTTTCAACAAGATTCAAGCATAGGTAGTGGAGAGTGACAACTACTAGATGATGCAAGCATAGGCGAGTGAAAATCAGAGATACAAAGGGAAATCGGTGAGAGTTTTTAACTGAAAAAAGAGTTGTTGACAGTTGAAGGCAAAACCAATCGGTCGACGCTCCAGTGTTAGGAGGTCATTGCATTTGACCTCTGAAACTCGAATAATCATAATGAAGCTTCACCTTTGAGTCTAGGGTTTCTAATTTGGGGTTTTTGAATTCAGTTAGTGAAATGGAAAGCAAATCGCAGGCGTCATAGCCTAGGGACAAAGCGGATGATTTTCTGAGTTTTGGATTTGAAAGAACGAAGAAGAAACAATGTCTTAATGCTAAGGTCAGAGTCTGGTGCTTCAGATTTGAAGAAAAAAAGGGAAAGATCTGCGAGATTCTCAGATAGGGAAGTAGGAGAGGATGATTTGGTGAGAGATTTTATGACCTTGCACGAATTTGTGAAATGTCTGTTGATTAATGTTCATGAGAGCTTGAAAGAAAGGAGAGGGAAAGATGAAAGGGAGGCGGCTGAAGGAGTAGCAAATGATTTTAGGGTTAGAAGATTGGGGGAGGGGGGGGATGGATGGATTGGAGATGGAATCTAGGCTGTATATTATTTAGATCAACGACCAATAATTCAGGGATTAAATAATAAAACTGAAGAATTATAGAGGCTGTTGGATCTTCTGATTTTAACAGTTGAGATTAAATCAAATAGGGTATTAAAATTAAAAGAAAAGCGGAGATAAACGAGGGTCATTGATCTGCAAGATGGAGGGTTGGGATCTGTTGTGCTTCTTTTGTGAGTGATAGAGAGGGGTAACGTGGCGTGCTTTGATTGGTTTAAATGGGCTGGGGCGGATTGCCAACTTTGAGAGAAGGGGTTGTTTGGACCGGACCATATCCGGATTTGGGCCTGCTATTTGGGCTGGAATTATTTTAAAGAATAGCCAAAACTCGATCCGTTGGAGTTAGGTTCACTTTCCCTTCTCAAGTCTGTTTTCCTTTCGTCTCTTCACTTCTCTTATGCAACAATTTTTGGGGTTGCGACGGGAGGCGAGACAGGAGCTAGGAAAGCTCTCTATATCAATCTTTCACTGACGACATTTAGAATATGCATGGGTTGAACCCGCCTCGAGCCTGTTTACTCAATCCCTTATTTTCGGAGGAACTTGTTACCCGAGGCTATCTGAAAGGGTGGAAAGTGAGGAAGAAAGAGATGTAGAAATAGAAAGAGCTGCCAAAATGAAGGGGACTAAACAGGAACAAGAGGGATCCACTGAAGAAGATCCTTCTCCTTCCCTTTTTTCGGAAGAAAGGTGGGATCCGGACAAAATCGATGAAACGGAAGAAATCCGAGTGAACGGAAAGGACAAAATAAAGGAGAAATTCCACTCTCACCTTACAGAGATAGGATATAATTGTAATTTTGAATTTAAATAAAATGTGAATTAAAAAATAAAAAATTAGTATTGTGTAATTAATTAAGGAATTGCAATTAATTTCTAATAAAATACAGCAAAGTTATAATTATGAAATATACTTCTAATTATTGTAATTAATTATTCACAAAATACGTTGTCTTCTAAATTATGACACTAATTTTAAAGTATTAAATAATAGCCAATTTAACTAAAACTGAGAAATAATTTGCTAAATTATTTATAAAGCCTATGTGATGTGTATAAAGATTATTTTAATAATATTAAAATAGTAAGTACATTTGTAATTACATAATACTTATATTGGGTGACTAATGCGAAATTAATACTTAATTAATTTTTAAAAATAGGCATTTATCGATAGAAAATACTTTCAAAATATTTATTATAAATTATTAAGTACAATTAAATTAATTTTAAAAAGAAGGGTCAAAATTGGCAGTCAACAACTGCCCCTCTTGATCGGAGACGATGAGGGCAAAGAAATTAAACCAAAGCTAATTTTGTCCCGACTTTTGGCATACTTTGCAGGAATATCACAATGATTATGAACTACAAGATTTGGAGTAAAGAATGATTGTGGGAGGATTTTGGAAAGATTTTGGGAAGTTGGGGATGAATTCTGGCTTTGAATTGCTTACATACCTCGGGCTTAACGAGGATCAGGCCTCATGTAGTTTTGGAGTGAGGACTTTGAGGTAGCGACACTCGCAGGAACTGCCCCAGTATCGTATTATGATGATACTGTGAGACAGAAGATTTGACACTCATGATAGCTTGAATTCTGTGGCTTGACTTGAAGGATTTGAAAGTTTGGAGTTCCATTGGTCGTTTCGTGCTTGAATTTGGATCCTTGGCCCGCTAATGAGTTTGATGTCCCTCATAGCGTTGTAGTTTGGTTTGCTGCTTAGAAAGAGTTCCACGTTGCGGTATTTGTTCCTGCAAAAATGAAATACACACATATCCACATATTGCAATGCAAAATATATTAAGATGTGATGTAAATGATGCAGGTATGATGATGCCTGGCTGCCGGCAAGTATCAGTTAGTTGGGATCGGGAAGATAGGATACTCGAACTTGACTCGATTTGTTCGCTGTGTACCGTTCCGCAGCTATTAGAGCATTGAAAAGGTGTCTCCGCTTGTTGGTAGAGCTTAATTTGTGGATGCGTCTCCACTTGTTGGGAGAGCTTTGCACTAAAATGTAAAGTAATCTCCGCTTGGGAGCGATTGACTTAAATCGTAATCATGCCTGAAGCTGCATGAGCAAAACTTCAAAACATTCAAGGTAATAGCAGAGGAAAAGAAAAGCATGCCTAAGAGATACTCTTGACTGCCAAGCTAAGTTGCAGCCATCGATTGGCAGAACGTTAGGAACGAGGTTTGTGATTGTCTATTATGTCTCTATTGTGATAGAGCAGCGGTATGGTACGTTCCGCTGATGGAGTGAACGGTTTGCTATATGCGAGGCTTCGATTGGCAAAGTCTACGTTTGATTTGTACAGGGCGCTCTAATCGATCGAGCTGACAATTTTCTATATATAGGACTTCAATTGGTGAAGAGGGCGATTCGTTTTGTACAAGGTGCTCCGATTGGTTGAGTAGGCGGTTTGTTATGTACAAGGATTCAATTAGCAAAGCCAGCGGTTCGTTTTGCGCAAGGTGCTCCGATTGGTTGAGCAGATGGTTTGCTATATACAATGTGCCTTTTCCTCATCAGTGGTCTGCCTCCTAGGTACCTGCAAAGGATTCAAGGATCAGCTTCAGTTGTACTAGAATAATTTAAGTAAAGAAGAATGGTTATAATCCTGGGAAAGTGGCAAATTCGTCATTTGCCCTAGTGCGGTCCCAACATTTCCTTGCTTCCTGTTGACTATGAATTCAAAGAAAAATTCTTAGTGGGAGCGAGTGGTTGGCTTGTGTCGACCACAATATTGGTTCTGCCCCAGCCCTTGACATGGCTGCGCCATGAGGTTCAATAGGTGGAACAAATTACTATATTTTTTAAAACAATTTTTGAAAACTTTGTTTTAAGACCAATGCCGACGTTCCAGATAATCCCATGCTACGATAAGTTCTCCAAACGCGAGGGTCGCTTCTTGAAAACTCTATCCGGTTGATGTCGATCCTTCGTGATACTTTGACAACGTGGCTGCTAGCCGTTGCGACTGCGTCCTAATTCGAACTAATGCATTACAAACTTTTTTCCTAAGGTTATGACTGAACCCTTCAGGTTGCCTAAGTATCCAAAACGGAATCAATTCTGAACGTAGTTCGTGGATGATGATAAAAAAAATATGATAAAGATGACCGAGCTAGACTTAGGCAGCCTACGTATCCAAATGTAATCAGGTCAAGACGTAGTTCGATTACAATAGATGCAAAATAATGATATTAAGAATCAAACTGCTGAGTCTAACTCAGACTGCCTACGTATCCAAATAGAATCAGTCCATTGCATAGTTCAGTTACAAAAGATGACTGAATCCGATAAGGATTGCCTACGTATTACTTCCTGAGGAAATCAAGCTGGCGTAGTTCTAGAGCAACATACAAAAATGATATATGGATTTTCTATTACAAAAGAAAGAAGGGAGAGAAATCGAACCCTACGTGTGTTGCCTATGTATCCCTCCGTGGGAAGTCAGGTTGAACATATTTATGTTATAGAAAAACCTAACTCTATTTGTCTTCAAACAAGTATCTCTTGATTGCATTTGAGTTGATAGGATTCGTGTTGATTCTTCCATCCATTTCTACAAATATTAGAGCTCCACCCGATGACACTCGGTGAACCACGTAAGGACCTTGCCAATTTAGCACCAATTTCCCTTTGGCTTCCTCCTAGTGGCGAAAGTTTTTCTTGAGGACCAATTGCCTCGGTTAGAACTGGCTAGGCTTCAACCTTTTGTTAAATGCACTGCCCATCCTGTTCTGATATAGCTGACCATGGCATACTGCATCCATTATCTTTTCGTCGATGAGCATGAGTTACTCCTATCTAACATGTATCCTCTCTATATCGTCCAACTTGGCCTCTTGAATGACTCTTAAAGATGGTATCTCGACCTCTGCGGGTATCACAGCTTCGGTGTCGTATACTAACATGTACGGCGTTACCCCAGTGGATGTTCTCACGGTGGTCCAATAACCTAGTAAGGCGAAGGATAGTTTCTCATGCCGTTTCCTATGATTATCCATTTTTTTTTGCCAAATTCTATTGATATTATTGTTGGCTGCCTCGATTGCCCCATTCATTTATGGTTTGTAGGCTGTGGAGTTGCGGTGGACGATTCTGAACATCTCGTAGATTTCTCTCATGAGGTCGCTATTGAGGTTAGCGGCATTTCCAGTGATGATTGACTCAGGTTTCCCAAATCGGCAGACCATGTTGTTTCGGACAAAATCATCACTACCTTCCTTGTGATGGCCTTGTAGGTAGATTCTTCGACCCATTTAGTGAAGTAGTTGATGGCTACCAAGATGAAGCAATGCCCATTTGATGCAATGGGCTCTATGGGTCCAATCACACCACGCCCCAAGCGGCGAACAGCCAGGGTGAACCCATCACATTTAACTCATTAGGTGGAACCCTGATGAAGTCCCCGTGAATTTGGCTCTGGTGGCGCTTCTACACGTAGCGGATACTCTCACTTTCCACTATCATCCAAAAGTATCCAGCTCTCAAGATCTTCTTAGCTAATGTGAACCCATTCATGTAGGCCTCGCATGTTCCTGCATATATTTCTTCCAATAACCTGGTCGCCTCGGCGACATCTACACATCTCAACAAACCTAGGTCTGGGCTCTTTCTGTACAGGACTTCCCCGTTAAGGAAAATGTGATTTTCCAGTCTCCTGAGGGCTCACTTCTGGTGTATCAATAGATCAGAATCCCCTATGACCAAAAGTTCTTTGACGTTCATGTCGACTGCCATTCTGATCCCAAGGATGCATACTTCGTATTCACCCATATTATTGGTACAAGGGAATCTTATCTTTGCCGATGCTGGATAGTGATGTCCGGATCCGAAATTAGGACTGCCCCAATTCCGACTCCTTTGAAGTTTGCTGCTCCATTGAAAAACATTCTCCATCCAGGGTATGACTCTGCAATATCTTCTACAGCAAATAATACCTCTTTATTGGTAAATACGTAGTGAGCAGCTTGTTATCCCTGTCCACTGGATTCTTTGCGAGGTGGTCGGCTAAAGCTTGCCCCTCGATAGCCTTTTGAGTTACGTACACAATGCCAAATTCATTGAGGAGAATTTTCCATTTAGCTAGCTTTCCGGTAGGCATCTGCTTCTGAAAGATGTACTTGAGTGGGTCGAGTTTAGATATCCGATGCGTAGTGTATGCAAACATGTAATGCCTTAGTTTTTGGGCGATCCAAGTCAGAGAACAACAAATGCGTTCTATTAAAGTGTATTTGGCCTTGCATGGTGTGAACTTCTTACTTAAGTAGTAGTTGGCCTCCTCCTTTTTCCTAGTTTTGTCATGCTGTCCTAACACACATCCAAAGGCGTTATCCAAGACTGACAGATATAGTAACAATGGCTTCCCAGGCTCGGGGGAAACCAACACTAGTGGATTTGACAAATACTCCTTAATTTTGTTGAGGGCTTTCTGACACTCTTCTGTCCATTTTGTGGCAACCTCCTTTCTCAGCAACTTGAAAATAGGTTCACAGATTACTGTGGACTACGACTGATGTAATTCAATCTACCCAGGAAACTCATCACATCTTTCTTATTCTTGGGCGGCGGAAACTCCTAAATGGCCTTGATTTTTGATGGGTCCAGTTCTATCCTTTTTCTGCTCACGATGAATCCCAACAATTTTCTAGTAGGGACCCCGAACGCTCATTTTGCCGGGTCAATTTCAAGTTGTACCTTCGTAGGCGCTCGAAAAATTTCTTCAAATCGTCCAAGTGCTCTGAACTCTTTCGAGACTTGATGGTGATGTCATCCACATATACTTCGATCACCTTGTGAATCATGTTATGAAAAAGGGTCTTCATGGCCCTCATGTAAGTGCCACCAACATTTTTGAGACCGAACGATATGACTCTATAGCAGTAAACTCCCCAAGGTGTGGTGAAGGCTATTTTTTCTGCATCTTCCTCGTGCATCAAGATCTGGTCGTATCCATCGAAATAATCCATTAACGACTGTAGTTCATGCTTCGCATAGTTGTCGATGAGGATGTGGATATTTGGTAGAGGGAAGTCGTCCTTTGGACTACCTTTGTTGAGATCTCGGTAATACACGCATATCTTGATGCTCCTGTCTTTCTTTGGTACTGGGACGATACTTGCCAACCAGCTAGGATAACTGGTGACCCTTACTACATTCGCCTCTATCTTCTTGGTTACTTCCTCCTTTATCCTCAGACTCAAATCAGGCTTGATTTTCTAGGTTTTTGCTTGACTGGTGGTCTTGCGGGATCGATAGGCAGTCGATGCGAGACAATGTCAGAACTTAATATAAGCATGTCATCATATGACCATGCGAACACATTGATGTATTATTGGAGGAGCTCAACCAGTGTTTCCCTCTGCTCGGCTTTTAGGTGAATGCCGATTCTGGTTTCTTTTACGTCTTCTTCACTTCCGAGATTGACCACTTTCATTTCTTCGAGGTCGGGCTTTTTCTGACTCTCCAGCTATTTGATCTCTTATGGGAGATTGTCTGGCATCATACTCTCAGCGTATTCCTTGTAACCTAGGTCATTTCGCTCGATGGTTTCGTTACATGTCATAATCGCAGAACACGTGTTTTTATCATTTTGATTACTGAAAAGAAAAACTAAGTATCAATGAAGCGGTAAATAAAGTTGCAATATTTTAAGAAAGCGATTCTTTTTTATTTATCAAAAGAGAAACGTCTAAGCGTTAAAAAGAGGCAAATGACAAAAAGGTACAGACACGGTGCATGCCTTAATAGACCATGTTCTTTTCAAAAGAAAACTTTTACAATTCCACAATACGAAGACTCCTAGTGAACCAAAGATGGATTGAAGGTACAATTCCATAACTCTTCTCCTGGTTCGGCAATCCTGATGGTCGGTGTCTTGATGATAGTTCCTTCACAACATTCTTCAATCACATTCACTAACAGCCTTCCCATTCCATCGATGATATCATCTTCTGGAGCTGAACTCTGGCTCGTACCTGAAATATGCTCTAGCACAAAAGCCTTTTTCTAAGAGCTACTGGTATGAGTTTTCCCCATTGGAGGTTGATATCCTATGTTGGCCCTTCCTTTCAGCCTGTTTGGCTCAATTGGCTCTATAATCCCGTCTGACCTGGCTCCCAACCTAGTTCCTGGTTTGTATCCATATTTTATATTCTTCTATTTTGCTCAGTTTCTTCTATTTTGGTGGTCTGTATGATTTCCACTGCATGGAAAGCAACTCCATCTAGCCCTTCAATGAACAGGTCCGCGTGCTTCAAATAGGCTAATTGGCCCCAATCGCCATGGACCACGATCTTTTGACATCCCTATTCAAATTTTATGCATTGGTACAAGGTGGATGGGAAGGCCCCTGCCATGTGTATCGAGGGCATTCCTAGCAGCAAGTTGTATGAAGAGGAAATATCCATTACTCGAAACGATATGGGAAATTCAACCGGTCCGATCTGCAAGGCCAAATATATTTCTCCAATAATATCTTTCTACGAACCGTCAAATCCTTTACCCTCACATGGATTTCCTTGAATTCCCTTAGAGGGATTCCCAACTCCTACAGAGTAGAGAGCGGACAAATGTTGACTCCTGACCCTCCATCAATCAGTACTCGAGACACCACCTTGTCCCCATATTTGACGGTGATATAAAGAGCTTTGTTGTGACTTACGCCTTCGAAAAGAAGCTCATCTCTTCTGAAACTGATCATATTTTCTTCGACCATCTTCCCAGTTGTTGCAGCCAGTGCTTCACTGGTGGTGTTTCTCGGCATACTTACCCCACTTAGTACTTTCATCAAGACATCCTTATGACTGTCAGAGCTCATCAGCAAGTCCATGATTGATGTTCGCGCCGGAGTTTTCTTCAGCTGCTCCTCCATGGAGTACTCTTTGGTCGACATTCTCTTCCAGAATTCTGCGGCTTTTGGGTCTGTTATGTTCCTTCTTTGAATCTGCTCTCTTCCCAAAATCCCTCGATTTGCATCTTCATGAGCGTAACATCTCCCTGACATGGTCATGCCGTAGGCTGCTACATAGTTTGTTATCTTGGCCTTCCACTTTTGCTAGTATGTACATGGGACAGTTTTGTATTCCCGACTTTCTTCGTCCTATGTAGCAGCGGCAGGTTGTCATTGATGCTGATAAGTCTGAACCGTCATCGTGGGTCTTACTTGTACTGTGATTATCGGAGTCCTTTGAGGTGGGATCCTTACGTCCTCTACATTTCCTATTGTGATAATAGTTCCTTTCAAATCTTATTCTTTATCCAAGGTGATCATGTTAACCCCTTGGATCCGGTGATTTGGCAGCGGATTGTGCTTCACATTAGGCGGAGTCGGAGTGCACTAAATGGCTCCGCTCTTGATAAGTGTTTCAATTTCATTTTCAGCTTAAAACAATCTTCAGTATCATGCCCAGGCACGTTTGAATGGTATACACACCTTTTGTTTGCATTAAAATACTTTGAGGGATACTCATAAGCCCTTCCTTCCAATGGATGTATCAATCCTACTCTCCTCAACCTTTCGAACAATTAGGCCAGTGTCTCGGCAATTGGAATATAATATCTGGGACCCCTCTCTTCAAAATTGGGACGAGGGTGTGGTGCATAAGTGGGTCGGTTTTGGTGGCTGGTCGTTTGGATAGGAGCATATGGTTGTTATGGATTCGGGTTGTTATGGGCTCGAAGAGGGTTATATTGAGGTTAGGGGTGGTAATATGACTTGGTATTGTAGATTGGATCATAAGCGAGTGGTGGAGAATGATTGTTCGGGGAATAAGAAGTCTTTCCATGATGGGGGTTGGGTTGAATGTAAGGGACGCCTGTTGAGACTTCTTCTTTTTTCTTTTTGCCGCTATCGATTGACCCTGATTGAATTGCCTTGCTGGCCACTTGCAGTGCAGCCATGGATTGTACTTTACCAGATTTTATACCTTATTCTACGAAATCTTCTATCTTGACTAGTTCGGGAAATTTCTGTCCCATCATTCCCATAAATTTTTCAAAGTATATCCCTTCCTGGAAATACTTGGTTAATTCACTGTCGTCCAATGGAGGTTGTGCCCTGGTGGCTTCTGACCTCCATCGACGTGCATATTCTTGGAATAACTCGGACGACTTTTTCTATAGGTTTACCAATGCGAACCTATCGGGAGTAATCTCTGTGTTGAACCCGAAAGCGATTCATGAAATCTTCCGCCATATCTTGCCATGTTCTCCAATTTTGCAGATCTTGTCGAGTATACCACATAAGCGCTTCTCCCGTCAGGCTCCTTATGAACAACTTCATTCTCAACTTCTCATTCCTTCCCAGTCCAACTAACATGTCACAATATGCCCTCAAATGTGCGTGGGGATCACCCGTTCAGTCGAAGATATTGAACTTTGGAGGCTTATACCCTACTGGAATATCCACATCCGGATGGATACACAGATCCTCGTAGTCCAAACATTCACTACCTGAGCGACTTGGTGGTTCTTCATTTGTTTTCTTAAGATTCGTAGCTGCTTGATATTGACTCCTATTCCTTACGCCTAGCTTCCTTTTCTATTTTAGTTTATTGGTCAATCTCATAAGGCACGTGGACCGTGATAGGAGCCGTAAAGGTAGGTTCAGAAACAACATATACAGGAGGAACATATCGCTTATGGGCAGCGGTATGTGCCACGGGTATGTGCTGATTTGGGTGGTGGTAAAAGTGACTCCGTAAGAAGGAGGGGTGTGAGTTGTGTTAGTGGTAAATGCGAGTTTTGTGGTGTTTGAACGTATTGTACGTAAGGAGTGTAGATAGGAGGATTTGCTGGGTTTGCGAGGGTTACTGGAGGTATGATTTGAGAGGTGGGGACAAAAGTTAAGGTGTTGTTGGTTTGGCGTTATGTGGAAGAAAAACGGTCAAGGATTGAATCCAAAGAAGGAAAATAAGGTGGTTGAGGGAGCGTTGTCACGGCCAGATGTGCTAGTTCCCTGATATGCTGCACTTCCTCCCCTAAAGACTTCATCTCTACGGCTCTCCTGGCCACGTGTTCATCATTCCTTGTATCGTCCTTCTTTTCCGATCGCCCCGTGCTATCGGCTATGACTAGAGCATGTTCGGTAGAGTTTTCTGCAGCAGACATCTTCCCTTTTGATCTTAAGTTGTATGGTGGTTCAGTTTCGGGTCGACACAAACCAACTTTCTTTTATGGAGTAATAATAAAATAAGAAATGAAAAAAAAAAAAGAAAAAAAAACAAGAAACAGAAGTCAGTTTCTTCATTTATACAAGTAGAAGATCACACATAGCAGTTAATTCACATATACAGGCAAACACATTTTCCTAGAATTCGTGGGACCTCTTATTGCCGGAGGTGGGCCTAAATCACAAATGTTTGACAAACAATCAGACTTGACACATTTAGATACGAAGCAAGTTTTGTTTCCATTGATAATGTTTGGATTGAGATAAGTGGAAACATGGTTACATCATTATTTCTGATATTCATAGAACTGCGTGGGCTTGAACAACTTGCCCTTAGGAAAAATTAAGAAAACTGGGGATAAAGATACAGAGTGGGAAAGAAGGGAAAATCAACCAACTTTTAATAACCATCCCTGGAATCATTCTCCATCTCCTCTTCTTCTTCTAGGTCTTCCTACGGATCTTCTTCAAACTATTCTTCGTCATTGTTGAACTGAGACTCTTCTCCTAGATCTCCCTTCGGCTTTGTCACAGATTCTATCTGGATGCACTCCACTATCCGGTCATTGTCTTCCTTAGGTGGCAGCATGTGATCGGTGGATCCTAGGACCACTGACAGTGCATCGAGGTAGTCACAAAGTAATGTGGCAGAATCTCATGGTAGATTTGCAAAGCAACCACTGTGCCCTCCAGCCGGGCTATGCCATCTCTGCTTGGTCAGGCTAGCTCGTCCTCCTCGTTGATCCAGACATAATACTCCGAAGTGCACCATGAGTTTTGACCCATAGACATTGTGACCAGATCGTTCCACTCTTATCGGAGCCTTCTTATCCTTGGTATTGGAATTTGTCTGTTGTACTCATCCTCATATATCGTTGTT
Source organism: Nicotiana obtusifolia (assembly GCA_002018475.1). NCBI lineage: Eukaryota > Viridiplantae > Streptophyta > Magnoliopsida > Solanales > Solanaceae > Nicotiana > Nicotiana obtusifolia. The sequence goes on along the minus strand of MCJB01022814.1, from coordinate 28,269 downwards.
CACGTCCATAGAGGCACATCCTGGATCATCCCGAACTGTCTAAGAACCTGCAATGGTCAGTATGGTTGGATACCCTCAAGTCTTATCAGCTTAATGAAGTATTTCTGCGGAGTCCTTAAGATTTCCCTCCCACCTAACCATAACAGCTTCTAATTGACCCATTCTCCACTTAGATTGATCAGCATTTCTCTATGCTTTTCTTGTCCATGTGGGGATACCCAATATCTCATCCTCTCGTTATCGCTTCGGATCATGCTGCTCACGCTTACAAAGTAGCCAATGGTGGCCTCTCGCTAGAAGAAATGTTTTGTGGCCTAAATCTGAAGAAATAAGTCACAACCCCTACAGAAATCATACCTTCATGCACATGCAGACAAAGCCCTTAGAATCTCAGCTAGCACCATCAGTACCAGAGTAGCATGGAGGTTGCCATGGAAGGTCGCCACAACCTCAGGAAACAAGTTGATGTTGGTCCGACCTCTTCTTTTCGGGAAGACCAAAAATCCCAATAGCGCCAATGAGAAAGTGATCGGCCTGAGACTCTCCCATGTTGCTTGATCACACTAAAATTCCCCTGAATTACACTCATAGCTTTCACGATGTCCGAACCTACTGAACAACTGATCTAGGTTCACCTATCAGTGTTCTATATTTCTCATACTTTGACTGTTTGCCATACCTAGAGCATCAAGGAACCTGTAACTGCGCATAGTGACTAGTAGTATTAGACTCCTCCCTATAAATGACAGCTCCATGAAACTAGTAACTTCTTCCAATGATCATACTAACTCACAATTAGCAAACTTGAACACCACCTTAGCTGGATCCCAGAACTCTATGAGCAGGCGAGTGAGCACCATGTCTACTCAGATGTTTAGCAAAGCGGTCAGTGCCCCCAAGTGTGTTCGGATCTCATCTCCGTGTTCTTGGTGGATATTCTTCCACCACTGCTTCAACTTGTGTGGCGCTCCCATCACCATATTGATCTCGGGGATATTTTGGTTGATTTCCATTTCTGAAGTGGGTAAAGAAGGGTTTTGTGTAAGTGTTTGCTCCATGTCTTTAGGTGTCTTGTTAGGCTTGTTCGTCTTTCCACAAAAGTCATGTCGTTGGGTGCATGACCCGTTGACATTAGGGTGGCTTTCCTAGTTGTCTGTCGATGCCAAGGATCGGCTCACCTAAGGTTTATGCAATATGACCTATTTTTACTAGAGTAGAGAGTTTCCTACTTTTGAATTGGACTGAAGACTGCGAGAATTCATGTCGGTTGACCTGACAAAGCCATTCTCTAAAACTTAAGAGTTTTTAAAAGAAGGTTCGGAGGGGTGTAAAGACAACCCTCGCCTGCCATTATGTTTGATAGTATACGGCCAAGACTCGATAAGAAGAAGTGTGATGATAGTATATGTAAAGCAGTAACAGATAAGGGCGTAAAAATAATAAGCATGATAATAAGCAAGCATAAGGAACAAGTAAGGTAAGTAAGCATGTAATGGCAAATTAAGTACAGTTAAAGCAATATCCAAACAATCTAAGTGCCAAATCTAGCCTAAGTTTGCTAAGATTAGAATCTAAGAGTGATATCCAAAGCAGAGTCACCATGTTGTTGCATCCTATTTTGCACTTGTCAAAATAAGATTCAACCTGTGGTTTCTCTGTTTATGGTGAAAGAGAGTCTCACCTAATATTTAAAGGTATCTAGGGTACCTATTTATTTATTAAAGGTCATATTCTTCATTAGTCTTCTTATCAGTGAGATTATAGGTAAGGGTTCTTGCTCTTTTAAGGGGAAGGTTTTAGGCACCACTTAAAATCTACCTGAGGTAGCTCCATAGAACTTAGACTAGATTTAGGACTAAATTGTTTGTACTATGCTTAACTAATGTTTAAAGAGTGCGGCTTACCTTATATTAGGACATAATACCTATAAAGGAAGACTGTAATTTAAAGAGGTATGGGTTTATAGAAGAATCTTAGAAAAATAATGTGTTATATCTATATATATATATATATATATATATGCTTGAAAAGAGCTTTAAAAGATGTGGTGTTTGTATGAAAATGTGTAAATGAAAAGCTAAGTTAAAACACTTTATTTCCTAAAGCATGGAAGTTCATATTACTCTAATAAGGTAAAAGTATTGTGAAATAAGCCTAAGATATACATTGGTTTCTAAATATTGGGCTTGAAGGAATCGCTTGAAAATCCTTGTTTTGGGCAGCAGCACCTTGATCTTAGAAAGGAGTTGATTTCCTTTTAGAAAGTTAAACTCACGATTTAGTTCTGGTTTTTCTTTTTTTTTAAAGTGGGACTGCCGCCTTTTATTATGCCTTTGGGCTTCATAATCTTTAAGAAGAGTTAGCAAAGCATAATGAATTAATAATAACAGCTCATGCTAGCGGGTGAAGGGTTAATTACTAGCTAATATTTCTTTTAATCCTAGGTTATTATAAAGCTTGCCTAAGTTGTTTCACATGGTTTAAGACATAAAGTAAATCATTCAATATAATATATAATTGTTGTATACATGTGAGATAAAACAACAGGAACACAATAAGGACAACGGCATAGTAGAGCTATAGAATAGCGAAAGAAAGGACTCTAGCGTTTGGGCCTCAAAGAGGTAGGCCCAGTAGTAACAGGGATAATAGTTGACTCTGGACTCTTAGGATATAGAAATGTTGGATATGGACCCGAGTTCCTTAAGAACTCAGCACGCCCAAGCCATTGTACATGTTCAAAAAAAGAAGAGGGAAAATCATTAGATAGACCATACTATGTACATGCTCACACATGAAACTTGCAGGCAAAGAAGAAAGGAAAGATGACTAACAGTATTAAAACACTAAGAATTTTATACTAATATAGTGGTTATGTATAGCAAACGGTCTACATTGAACACCTTTCGTTGCCATTAAACACTAGACTTAAAGAGAATAACAAATGTCAATGAATTAAGGGCTAAGGAGAGAATTCCACTCAAGGTCGATGCCCCCTTTGAATCCCCCGACACTTCAAAGTTCCCAAGGGTCTCAAGGCCCAGAGCAATGCTTGTGCCGGGGAGAGCAGTCCAACCTAGAGTTAAACTCTACTCCCAAATATCCCTAACCACTAATGACTCATTCTTCCCTATAGGTTCAAATGCCAACGAGGCTCTTTCAATGTAAACCAACTACTATCACATTCCCTTTCTTGACAGAATAATATAAGAAACACTCAAACAGTTTTGTTTCTTATAATTGTACCTCCAGTTCTACGTGAATGATTAAAATCATAAATAGACCTGAACCTCAAGTTTCAAAAAAAACACACAGAGGTAGGAACATTATACTGTTATTGCTCAAGATCCAAACGATTGGAATCAGACATCTCAAAGATAGACAAATAGCACATAACTTAGAGCAGCTACAGCTTAGGGATACAGATGTTTTTGCTCTAATAGACTACTCACAGGTTAGTTTAACCCAAGTCTTGTACACATAGGTTAACAATAATGTTTGGTACTTTTGAAGTATTAGCAAAGGTTCAGACAAACAATCATAGTTAGAACTTTTATATGGGCTATTAGAGCTACCAAAATATAATCAGAACTTTAACATGATCGTAGTTTTGCAGATTCAAATGGAAAACCTAAGAATGCCTACCAAGATCACAGACTAATAGTCTTACTTAACCTTAAAATTGGTGATAGAACCAACCCTTTATAAGAGTATCAATCTTGTTATGAAATAAGAAAACTATTATGTCCAAACAAAGAGCTTCTTTTAAAGTTCATAGACCAGGTTCAATTCAGATTAAAGGGGAATGAGAAGACTGCATGCAGTTTCAAGATGGTGCACAGAAGCATGAAATCATGAGAGATATACACATAAAACCTTCACTCAACTATACATATAGATATTTCAACTAATGCAACTTTCTTACAAAACAGGATGAGTCTCAGTCACTATAAAATCAAGTCAACAGGGGAGACATTACATCAAACAAGTTTAACTCAGCTGTAGAGACTAAGATTAACATGTAAGCATGATGGAGTTGTATTCAACTTGTAAAATAGTTAACATTCAACTATAGCAAACATAACTGCAATCTAATTCATGAGAGATAGCCTAATCATAACAAAACATGTGCAGCGTGATCACTGATGTTCACAGAAGTTCATCCTAATAAGACTGTTTCATACTTAGAGATATAGTTAACAGTTAGACCTGGATATAAACCATAGTGATGACTCAAAGAATACTTAAAGGTCGACAAGCACTTATGTAAAGAAAGGAAGAATTTTGAACACTTAGATTTCACAAGCCTTAACCAAGTGTTGCAGGGTTACGCAATGTACTTTCACTTATGTTCTTACTAGAATCATTTAACAGCAACCCCAAGCATAGAATAATAGAACTCAGAAGAATATAGTGTGATAGGCATGAAGATTATAACAGAACATTAGAGGAAAGTCTGAAGTCTAGGCCGATATGAGAGATCATGTAAGGCATGTTAAGCAACTTAATCACATAGGCCACTTGATACAGAATTGAAGCCATTAAGGTCACATAGCAACTTAATCAGTACTGATGAAAACATAATAGCGAACCACAGATCAACAATAGGTCATTTTGGACCAGAATGAACAGCTTTAGACTAATGATACACATCATAAGTGAAGCAATCAATAGAAAGACAGTAGCATGTTCATAATTTTCGAATAAAGGCAGCCAAAAGAGAAAGGGTGGAAGTGTGCTGACCTTTTCTAGGGCAGCAGACCAAATAGGGTTTCTAACTTAGCCGTATGGAAATCAAAATTCCAAGTTCTTGAGCAGTGAAGAAACTTGGGAACAAAAGTAATAGAGATCAAATCAGGAAAAAAAAAATCTAGCCTCTTAACACATATGAAATTTTAAACTATTGTTAGGTGTAGTAGGTATTGCTTGGTGTGATTATAGGTTTCTCGATGATGTTAGTTGGTATTAGGTGAGAGCAATCAAGGCTCTATTTATATTGCCATTAATGGCTTAGGGTTTCAGCAAGATTCAAGTTTAGGTAGTGGAGAGTGACGACTACTAGATGATGCAAGCATAGGCGAGTGAAAATCAAAGAGACAGAGGAAAATCAGTGAGAGTTTTTTCACCTGAAAGAAGAGCTGTTGACCGTTGAAGGTAAAACCCATCGTTCAAAGCTCCAGTGTCCAGAGGTCATTGCATTTGACCTATGGACCTTGAATAATCATAATGAAGCTTTGAGATATGCTCATGCATGCTCCGATCTGACAGAGCATAAGAGAAATCTGGAGACTTGAAGTTTCACCTTTGAGTCTAGGGTTTCAGATTTAGGGCTTTTGAATTCAATCAATGAAGTGGAAACCAAATCTCAGGCCTCATAGCATAGGGACAAAGCGGATGATTTTCTAAGTTTTGGATTTGAAAACACGAATATGATTTGGTGTCTCAATGCTAAGGTCAGAGTCTGGTGCTTCATATTTGAAGAACAAAAGGGAAAGATCAATGGGATTCTCGGATAGGGAAGCATGAGAGGACGATTTGGTGAGAGATTTCATGACCTTGCACGAATTTGTGCAAGGTTTGTTGATTGATGTTCATGAGAGCTAGACAGAAAGGAGAGGGAAAGAGGAAAGGGAGGCAGCTGAAGGAGTAGCAAATGATTTTAGGGTTAGAAGATTGGGTGGGGGTGGGGGGGGAGGGTATCTCAGGGTTAAAGTTTGGAGATGGAATCTGGGCCGTTGATTATTTAGATCAACGACCCTGATAATTCAGGGATTACATAATAAAACAAAAAAATTATGGAGGCCGGTGGATCTTCTGATTTTAACGGTTGAGATTAAATCAAATAAGGTATTAAAATTAAAAAAAAAAAGCAGAGATAAACGAGGGTCGTTGATCTGCAGGATGGACGGTTGGGATTTGTTGTCCTTCGTGATAGAGACGGGTTTCGTGGCGTGCTTTGATTGGTTCAAATGGGTTGGGACGAATTGCCAACTTGGAGAGAAGAAGTTGTTTGGACTGGACCATATACGGATTTGGGCTGAAATTATTTTAAAGAATAGCCATTGTGTAATTAATTAAGGAATTATAATTGTAGCCATTTGGCCTTTAACCTTTTTAAAATTTATTTAATTAACTTAATTAATTTCTAATAAAATGCAGTAAAGTTATAATTATCAAATATACTACTACTTATTATAATTAATTATTTATAAAATATTGTCTTCTAAATTATGACACTAATTTCAGATTATTAACATAGTAGTCTTTTTAACTAAAATTGAGAAATAATTTGTTAAATTAATTATACAGCCTATGTGGTGCGTATAAAAGATTGTTTTAATAATATTAAAATAGTAGCTACATTTGTAATTACATAATACTAATATTGGGTGATTAATTTCGAAATTAATAATTAATTAATTTGTATAAATAGGTATTCATCGATAAAAAATACTTCCAATATATTTATAAATTACTAAGTATAAGTAAATTAATTTTAAAAAGGAGGATCAAAATTGACTGTCAACACTTCTCATATTTGGAAAGAATTTACCTTTGTGCAATGATTTATAGCCGCGCAAAATATATATGCCTCATTCTACATCAAAAGTTCAAAAATCTTATCGTTTTTCTTTAAACTCCGTGCCCAATCAAATAGGTTCACATAAATTAAAAAGGAGGGAGTAGCAATTAAGTCACTTATGGGGAGAATTCTCTCTTACAAAGATGGACAAGAGACTTACCTCCAAGAATACCTTAAACTACCAAAATCACTTTTCCCTTTAAATCTACTTCTAAATGACTCGAATCTAGTCAAATATTTCTTAAATGAGTCGGTATAAGCTATAGAAATCATGCCTAAACAATAAAGTTTCAACCTTTAATCAAATCTCAAAAAGTCAATTAAAGTCAACCTGAGCCCACATAGTAAAAACCCGAGTCTAGGGGTAAATCCCGTTGACCCAGGACCCTAGGACTCCAAATACTTGCTTATATTTCCATTTGGAGTCCATTTGAATACTCCAAACTCAATTTGGGTGATTCTAGCTCTAGGTCTCACAAATCCTAATTTCTCTTGTTCAAATCCATGTTTTGAGATCTAGTAATAAATTCATGAATAAACCACATATTTAGGCTAAAATCACTTACCTCAAGCTTGTAGGTGAAACCATATCCTTAGACCTCTCAAAACGAGCTCCAAAAGTTGAGAAATAAATTAAAATCATAAAACTCGACCTTAAATAACTTCCAGAAGTATCTGTCAAAAAATAGCCTAGGTGACTGCACATTTGCTTCGCAGTCCACACATTTGACTCGCGGACCGTATATCCATCACATAACAGAACAGTCTCAAAGTTCGCACCCTCTTATATAAAATGGCCATAACTCCATGTACAAAAGTCGGAATGACGAATAGTTTGAACCACCAGAAATTAGACTCAAAGATCTATAACCTCATAAAAATAATCCCAAAATTCTTTATATATTGAGAGAAATTCTCTTTTGAAGTCAGGTCATTTGCAGAAAAGCCCATTTTAAGCAACTCAATTCTTCCACAACTTGTTTCAAATGCGCTGAAACTCACTCGAACCCCTCGGGACTTCCTCCAGTTATTCCTAAAAGTCCAATACCCTATATTAACTTGTAAAAAGGTTTAAAATACCCACAAGAACATTCCAACAAAGAATAGAGGTTCAAACCGAATAAAATTTCTCTTAAATTTGTAAATCTGCATTCTTTCAAAAGTGTGTCTGAATCACATTTAGAAACTCCACATTACTTTCAAACTTTGTACACAATTTCAATTCAACTATATAGACTTATTCAAAGTCTCGGAACACTAAACGGAATCCAATAACATCAAAGTCAACTCTTGGTCGAATATATGGACTATTAAGTTCTTCAAATTGTCAACTTTCGATAAATGGTGATGAATCCTTGTAGGAACCTTCAAAACCAAATTTGAGCATACGTACATGTCGAAAGTTATCATAAAAATCTATTGGAACTTTCAAAATTTGATTTCGAGTCCATTTATCTAAAAGTCAAACTTTGGTGAATTCTTGCAAGTTAAAGCTTCCAAATAGGAACTAAGTGTTCCAAATCAATTTCAATACCCAGAAAATTAATTCTAACATGTGTGTAAGTCATAAACCACTAAATCCACCCAGAGAAAGTCTCCAATTAGGAAATGAGGGGGTAGAATTCAAAATGAAACAGTTGGGTCGTTTTAATAATATTACATGAGACTTTATTAGAATTTATATTGTTCGTTGGACTTGTATGTTGGTTGATTCACCTAGTGGGTCGCGTTAGATACCATCACAACCTTTTTAGGTCGTGACAAAGTAGTATACGATTTCTAAGTTCATAGGTTCTATGAGCCTGAGCAATTTTTTTTAGTGTCTTGTAGATCGATATGATGGCGTTCATGCTTATCTTCGAGAGGCTACATAATATTTAGAAAAATTCTCTTTATTTCTTTTCTTATCGTGCGAGTTTGTTTCAATTTGAAGTCTAAATATTGCTTCATTTTATGTGTTCGTATGCGGTGTTGAGATCATATTTTGAGTTGGGCACCGACAGCTAGTGGGGGTATCACGGATGTGGTCCTAGATATTTTTCCTTGTGATAAATGAGTAGGCCAGTCTTCAGGACATATGTCTAGGTGCAAACCGAAACTTAGCCTCGAGGAATTCAGTTGAGTGAGCTTGTGATATAGGACACTTTACTCTAGTATGTCCCTAGCTATGGGAATAATGGTAAAGTGAGCTACGAGAAAGCCATGTTGTCGCAGCTTGTTGTTCTAGAGTGGGTCTCCATATCTTTGAAGGATAATGGAGGATAGTCTTATAAAATCGGTCAGTTAATAAAACAACTATATAATAAGTATTGTGTAGTTAAGGACTACACCCGGGAGGATCAGTTGATCACATAGAGGTTAGTAAACAAGGTAAGGTCATAGCAAGATGTTGCATTGGGAGTAAATAGGCATGGGCGATCTCCTAGGATGAGGTTTGAGATTGTATGATTTCTTAGAGGTTCTTATGAAGAGTTTTCTTTATATCTGGTGGAATGGATACACTAGATAAGATTTTGTATAGCTCGAGTAAGTTAACATGACTGTCACAAAAATAAACGTACATTGGAGGGATGATTTAAAATGTGTTATACTAGTATCATACGAGCTAGTGAGAAGTTGAGCTGAGTATTAATGAGATGACAGGATTGATGAGCGAGAATAAAATATTTTAAGCTCTTAGATGATATAATTATGGCTCATATGTGTGTGTACTGTTATAGGTCCTAAAGTAAGGGGAACTTGAGGATTTTCTATGACTTGAGTGGGGTGACGTCGAAGTTGACTTGAGTAAGGATTTGTTGAATATGTAATGTACTACACCCGATCGATATATCAAAATTGTTAGATGACTCGGGTTTGTTATACTTTATGGATATAGTGTGAAATAAGAAAAAATTCATTCTATTGCCTACGGGTAAGGTTGTTCGTTATAAGGGAATGATGTGCAAATACAATGTAGTTTATTCGACATGTTCGGTTATGCATCACAGACTAGATTAGAGTGGTTGATTTTCAAAATTGGTTCTAGCAATCATCAAGTTTCAAGCTGTATTACTTGCGGGGCCTCACAATATTTCACTTGTTGAGAATTTGAGTCTGGCATAGGATCATATCGGGGACTTGGAGAACTTCTACATCAGCGTTGGTATGACTTTGCTGGATCAAATAGATGAAACAAACAGTGCCAAATTCAACAACTTAGGGCATTACAATATGGTTGTTTACTGCGTTATATCAAATAATGATTGTATTATTTTTATAAAGTATTGTCGAGGAAGAGTAGGAGAGTTTATGACACTTATTGACTGTCGTGATGGTGTACTCATCCCTCGCAGATATTTGTTTAGGGGCAACCTACTTCACATGTTTCATGATGAATTGTGGTACGTGATGAGTGAACAAGGCTAAGATGACCATCTTCCTGAGGTATATAGTAAGGCATCATTTCTATTTTCCGGTAACTGTCATAATGTTCTTACTTTCAATTAGTCGGTTGTCACAAGTGCTTATTTCATTCTGGTATCTTAAAGATTTCATAAACAATTGTTATTCTTTTGAGGTTGTAATTAATAGTTATTATACGATATACATGAAAGAAATATTTTTATCTTTGTGTATTTTTAATTATTGAGAACTGTTGATTTAAATATTGTGGTTTATGCATGTTTTAAATTATTTTAAATGGTTATATTTGAAAAAGGTTTTTGCATACATCTATTAGGTAGATAGATTGATATTCTTGAAGGGGTTGGAACGAGGTTAGGTAGTATTCCATGTGTCAATCACGTGGGTCATATTTTTATATTTAGTAACTATTTACTTCTAATATTCATATTTTACCTTTAACAACACTCTCTTGTAGTAGTGACATAACATGTTATACACATTTTTGATATATTATACACATTCTTAATATAAGTTCGTGTTCAATCAAATTAATATACATAAAAACAAACAGAGGAAATATCTGACTTCTCAAAGACAAGGGCGCTGACATGGGATCTACACACATGGGGTCTTATTAAGTCCACCTGCATTCTACCCCAAATATTCTCGCACTACGGATGCAACATTTACCAACCCTACTCTTGTACAGTAAAGTCACGTTCAAAAGTGGTCCCAAATTCTGAGACCCTAGGAGCATTTAGGAGCTTTAAGAAAATCAGAAAAGTATGCCTAAGATTATTGGGCATCTAATTGGTATACCTTTTCGTACTATTAAGGGTTATAATTGAATAAATAAAATTTCTCTTTTCTTAATTAGAAGTTTGGGTTCGAACACTACAAATTAAAAATTATGGTAGGAAGTATTTGTTTTCTTTTATGAATCTTACGCGGCATGATTTCTGGCGTCGGATGGGAAAAAGAATACCCTTCCCCCCTCCCAACTTGGTGAAGTGTGAGTGTGTGACAGTTGTCGGCACCACAACTTTGTTATAGAAAAATCCCATTAGTACATCACTCCTATTTGTTAAGTATTAAATTATGGTTTTCTTTATTACCGGAAAAAACTTTAATACATGGATAAATTATCATCTCGAAGTCTATAATAATATCTAAAAATATCTTTTATCTCACATGCCACATGCCCGCTAGCCAATGTCTTTGTGATTTTTTAAAGATACCATTTTTATCTCTCCGGGACCAGTCGATGGAGTGATCATCCAGTATATTAGGTGAGATTCGTTAACTAAAAATTGTACTCTAAGTCCTCAATTAATGAGAAATTGAAATTTGATCCTGTTAAAGTATATGTAAACTAAATTACCTCAAAAAAAAAGCCGTACGGTGCAAATAATCCAGTAACCATGAGAATGGCCCGCACAACAACTTGAAGCTCAACTCAGCAGTAAGCCCAAGAGAGAGGTCAATGTGGTACTCCTGGAGATTGCATGCCCCTTTCTGACAAATAATTCTATGTATATGAATTTTCCATTTGATATGTTATTTATAATGTATACGGTAAAAATCGAGCTCGCCTATTGCATGACAGACCGGGAATGAAATATAATGGATTGAAGATCGGTCCTGGATTCCATCGAAACTAAGCACGAGGTTGGAACGTGCGTCTTCAAGATTATCGAGTTCGTAACTCTGGAATTGACCCCGATTCCAAATTAGCTCGAGAAAACATTATCGAATCAAAATAACGGAAGGCTGAAATATCCGTGACCAGTCGGATATCACGCGGGAATCTCGGCACGTATCTCTGAAACCAATTAATTAGCAAATCACGAGATTTTTTTACCTTATACAGAATTGTACCTAAAGTATGACTCCTCTACTATACAAAGCGGGTCTGATTATTTGTAAAACACATAGTAACTGACATTCTAAAGCAACATTCTGTTTTTTCTAGTTATTATTATCTCATCACTCTGTTTCGGCACTGATTGCAACATTTTTTGGCTCAAGGGCAACCAACCCTCAAGGCCAAAACTGCTTAACTTGTGTGATTTGTATTTACCTTTTATCATTACTTTCAATTTTAATCTGATTTCTCATTTTGTATCAAGTTAAATCACGTATTCTTAAAATCACGTATAAATTCCATTGTTATCCGATTTTGAGGGTAAACAGTTTGGCACCCACAGTGGGGCTAAGGATAATAGTGGTTATTTGATACTAATCTCCACAACACACACTGCTTTACACTTGCTCTTTGATGTGTCTTTGATTCCAGGCTAAAATACAAAAATGTCAAACTCTCAATCAGCACCTCTGCATGTTGACAACGAGTCCGGTCACCAAGGTGAAAATAAGAACATAGAGCTCGATAATGAGATATGGCCTGCTGATCCCACTGGAATTCCGATCGCAGATCTGATTGATGCTACTTCGCATGTGGCTATTGATGCAAACTTGCCTACCGAACCTGAAAATAGCGTTCGTGGAGGAGCCCGATCGGCAGCTAGAATCACACAAAACGTTGAAGGAGACGGGATCAGCTTACGGTGATCTTCGAAATGTTGCAGGTTCAACAAGCGGCGATAGCTTAGTTACAGAACCAAAGCCATGCACCAAGTAGGGTTGAGCCCAATCCTCCCCGGGGAATCACCCGCAGGGATGAACCGGTCGTAGAAAGGTCAAACGAACATAAATCAGGGGCTAACCCCAAGATTATAAAGATGGCTCGAGGAGCTGACAAAATGGATAAAATCAGGGGAGAAGAAGATCAAGGCTAACGATAAAAAGATAGAAACCTACAACTCCATGGTAGACCAAATCCCAGGAGCACCTCCGATATTGGAGAGCCTGGATTCCAAGAAGTTCGTGCAAAAACCCTTTCCACCAAGCGCGGCTCTAGAGCCGATCCCCAAGAAATTCTGCATGCCCGAAATACCCAAGTATAGCAGAACAACCGACCCAAACGACCATGTGACCTCGTATACATGTGCTATCAAAGGGAACGACCTGGAGTACGATGATATCGAGTCTGTTCTGTTGAAAAAATTTAGGGAGACGCTGTCGAAGGGAGCTATGATATGGTATCATAATTTACCCCCTAGTTCTATTGACTCATTTGCTATGCTTGCAGATTCTTTTGTAAAGGCACACGCAAGTTCCATCAAGGTCGAGACTAGGAAATCGGACCTTTTCAAAGTCAAACAGAAGGATAATAAGATGCTCAGAGAGTTCGTGTCCCGGTTTCAAATGGAACGAATGGATCTGCCGCCGGCCACTGATGATTGGGCTGTTCAAGCTTTCACTCAGGGACTTAATATTCGGAGCTCGGTGGCTTCACAACAACTGAAGTAGAACTTAATAGAATACCCGGCTGTTACATGGGCCGACGTGCATAACGGGTATCAGTCGAATATCAGAGTCGAAGGCGATCAACTCGGGGCCCCTTGTGGATCTGTCTATCCCGTTAGAACCCTCAACAGAGTCAAAAGAGATATCGATCGCGAACCGAGGCCAAACAAAGATCGGTATCAGCCGTATAACGGAGATCGGAGAAGTGGCGGGCCCGGGCGAAACTCCCTGAGAAACGAAAGGAGAAATGATCGAGGTCGAAGCAGCCGGGGGCTTATGACCAAAAATGGCTTCGACAGGTCCAAAGACGCACCAAAGCTATCAGAATATAACTTCAATGTCGATGCTTCCAATGACATCGACCTCTACAGTCCGATCCAACCCAAAGGAATCCTAACCATATGTGCAAATATCATGGCAATTACGGTCACAGAACGGAAGATTGTCGACAGTTGAGAGAGGAAGTGGCCCGTCTATTCAACAATGAGCACCTTCGGGAGTTCTTGAGCGACCGAGCCAAGAATCATTTAGGAACAGGGATTCTAACAAACAGGCAGAACAAGAAGAACCTCAACATGTCATTAACATGATCATCGGAGCGGTTGATATCCCGCAGGGGCCGATGTTGAAACGCACCAAAGTATCCATCACTAGAGAGAAACGAATTCGGGACTACGTACTGGAGGGTACTTTATCTTTCAACGATGAGGATGCTGAAGGAATCGTGCGGCCCCATAATGATACACTATTATCATCAGTACTCGTAAATAAAATTTGGATTAAATGTATGTTAAATGATGTAGGTAGCTCGTCCAGCATCATTCAATCAAGGGTCGTTGAGCATCTTGGTTTACAAGACCAAATCGTGCCTGCAGTTCGAGTTCTGAACGGATTCAACATGGCATGTGAGACCACTAAGGGCGAAATAACATTACCCGTAAACACTGCCGGAACCATCCAGGAGACAAAATTTTATGTGATTGAAGGGAACATGAGATACATTGCTTTGTTTGGAAGGCCATGGATCCACAACATGAGGGCGGTGCCTTCGAGCTGCATCAGGCATTAAAATTTCCAACACCTGATGGAGTTTGAACGGTCTACGGAGAACAACCGGCTGCAAAAGAAATATTCGCGATTGGAAGACTTTGTGGCCGACCATACACCGGCCCTAATACCCGAGGTCAAAAGAGAGTTGTTGATTAACTCAGGAACTTCGGGTATCTGGACCCTCTTCAAGGACGGTGCCTCAAATGCAAAAGGGTTTGGACTTGGCATCGTATTAAAGCCACCACCAGATTATATAATTAGACAACCTATTAAAACTGTGAAATTGACTAACAACGATGCTGAATATGAGGCCATGATTGCAGGCCTTGAACTAGCCAAGAGCTTGGGGGCGGAAGTGATCGAAGCCAAGTGCGACTCCCTCCTTGTGGTAAACCAAGTCAATGGAACATTCGAGGACTAAGAGGAACGAATGGAAAGATACTTGGATAAATTACAGGTGACATTACATCGGTTCAAAGAATGGACTTTGCAACACGTACCCCGGGATCAAAACAGCGAGGTCGATGCCCTCGCTAACTTGAGGTCATCGGTCGAGGACGACGAGTTCAACTCGGGAGAAGTCGTACACCTTTTGAGATCGGTGGTGGAAGAAGGCCACGCTGGATCAACCCGACGAGCCTAACTTGGGACTGGAGGAATAAGTATGTAGAATATCTCAAATCCAGTAAACGTCCCTCGGATCCAAAAGAGTAAAGGGCCCTACATACAAAGGTGGCTCGATTTAGCCTGTCTGAAGACAGAACCTTATTCAGAAGAACATTTGATGGCCCACTTGCAATATGTCTAGGGCCGGGCGATACTGAGTATGTTTTGAGGGAAATCCATGAAGGTACCTGTGGAAATCATTTGGGCGCCGAATTGTTAGTTCGAAAAATAATTAGAGCCGATTATTATTGGATCGACATGAAAAAAGACACAAAAAAATTCGTTCGAAAATGTGATGTATGCCAAAGACACGCTCCGATGATCCATCAACCCGGGTAGTTGCTCCACTCGATTTTATCACCATGGCCGTTCATGAAGTGGGAAATGGATATCGTTGGCCCCCTTCTAGGGGCACCAAGTAAGGCTCAATTTGTTTGTTTATGACTGATTATTTTTCTAAGTGGGTGGAAGCCCAGGCATATGAGAAGGTCAGGGAATAGGAGGTCATCGACTACATTTGGGACCGAATCATACGTCAGTTCGGAGTGCTATCAGAAATCGTATGTGACAACGGGAAACAATTTATCGGCATCAAAGTGACCAAGTCTCTCGAGGATCATAAGATCAAACGAATCCTATCAACACCATCACCCTAGTGGGAACGGACAAGCCGAATCAACCAACAAAACCGCTCCAAAACCTTAAAAAGAGGTTAACCGATGCCAATGGAAGGTGGAAGGAAATCCTTTCCGAAGTCTTATGCGCATACCGAACTACTGCGAAGTCCAGTACCGGGGCCACCCCGTCCTCACTAGTCTATGGGCCGGAACTTTGATACCAGTCGAAGTCGGAGAGCCAAGTCTCAGGTTCCGATATGCAACCGAGAAATCAAACGGCGAAGCTATGAACACGAGCCTCGATTTAGTGGATGAAAGGCACGAAGCAGCCCTTGTCCGGTTGGCCGCCCAAAAGCAACGGATCGAGAGATATTACTATGGAAGGACCAACCTTCGACACTTCAGTATCGGGAACTTGGTACAAAGGAAGGTTACACTAAACACCTGAAACCCGAATGAAAGGAAGTTGGGGCCGAACTGGGAAGGCCCTTACCAAATTATCAAGATTACCGGTAAAGGATCGTACAAACTCGAAATGATGAACGGTAAGCAACTATCAAACAACTGGAACATAGCTCACTTGAAGTGATACTATTGCTAAAGTACGATCCCATTTATTTCCATTTATTTATTTACATTCCGAACTAACATTTGCAGGGAATCATCGAGAAAAGATACAATTTTTAGGTCTGAAAGCGATCGTTGCACTCTTTTTCCCTTGAACTGGTTTTGTCCCAAATGGGTTTTTCGGCAAGGTTTTTAACGAGGCAACAATAAAACGTGCTAACTTAGAATTGAAGGACAGTTACGAACCGGTATAGAAGGTTACAGAAAAAGTATTAGAGGCCTCTCTATGCTTGGCCCCGAACGCAAGGGGGCATCATCCTCGGATAACAACTTTAGCAAGGAAGGAAATTTTATGATTCAATGATCTCGGCTCGATCGATAGGATTTACTGTAAGGGCCAAATAGTCACATGAACTGTGCCCACATAGACTACTCAAGCCCTGGCATGAAACCTGTACATATGTGTGACTATCACGCACAAGAATAAAAGAAGTTTCTACCTTGCGGATAAATATCTTGTCCTTTATGAATTTTTCTTTTTTTCTTTTAAGAAATTTCTTACATTCGATCTCCTAAAGGTACCGAGCCTAAGGGCTGCCTTTACTCGAGTTCAAATGATCACTTCAATCAGGGACTGCCGTCCAAAATCAAAATCGGATGGCTCGAGCTATCGGAGCCCAGAGGCACAAGAACTATTAGGCAACACCGAACCTTAAAGTTTATGGCTACCTCAATTCGGGGACTGTTATCTTAGCCAATGCCCAGATAACTCGGAGTAAAGCCCACTGGGCAACGCCCGAACTAAAAAGCTACGTCCATACTGAAATGGCTCGGCGATGTCCGAGACCCGTAACAAAAATAAGGCCTTCAAAAAATTTCATAACGGGATCTAAAGGCTACCCTCGACAAACTATAATCTAAACTACTTTGGAAAAAGTTTCTGGTAATACCGAATTCCCACGATGCCTTAAAACGAAAAAATGTTAAAGGCAAGCTTTGTTCAAATCTCCGAACATAACTGAACTACGTCACGCTAAGGCATTTCGATCTTTGCGAATAAAAATAATAAAGTAAAGGAAAAATTCAAAAGATGTTGAAGGGAAAAGGCCTTATATACATATCAAAAATTCTTTTTACAAGGGCCAAACAGGCACGATGCAAATTTTTGCAAAGCCCGAACGGCCTCAACAAAAGGATGATACCAAAAGCAAAAAAACAAAAACATCTAAAAGGTTCCTAAGTGGCTAGTCTTTGTTGGGGGCCGCATCATCACCTTCGAGGTCTCTGCCACCCTCGGACTCACCCAAATCTTCAGACTCCTTGGAATCTTCCTCCTCGGAATAGGCCAGCGTCCTAGCCTCAGCTTCGAGCACCTTGACATTCTTGATCTCAACCGATAAATCAAAACCCTGAGCATGAACTTCCTCGAGGGCCTGCCTACGGGATTACCACTTATGATATACTATGTTTTTTTATTGGTCTTGAGCTGCTTCGGCATCAACCTTGTACTGGGCCACCATTTCATTAACTTCTGCTTTAACCACGGCGACTTTCGACTTGGCCGTTTTAAGCTCCTTGGCCAGATTATCTCAATCTGAGATGGCCGAACCTAGCCATGATTGAAGCTCCTCAACCCTTTTGGTTTGCATCTCAGCCCTTTCCTTTGTCTCTCTTAGCTGGATCTCGGCTGAAGTTAGTTGTGCCCGAACAACCTCTTTTTCCAAGGCAAAAAGATCCATCTTGCCTCTCCATTCATCAGTCTCAGCTTTGACTACATCTATCTCAATTTGAAGCTGATTAATCCGATCGAGGTTTTGCTGGACCTGTGGATTTTTACCATCAGTCACCAATCCAAATTCATTATAACTTACTTCGAAAACTTTTACATGCTCGACCAAACCAGCATGATCCTTCCGAGCGACCTCCAGCTCAGCATGGAGGCTCTTCTCCTCCCCATCGAGTGGCTCACTAAGAAGTTTAAAGGCGTCTCTCTTCTCAGTAAGCTCTCGAACTTTGACTTCAAGTTGTTTCAGGTCATCCCGGTGCCTCAAAAAAGCCTCGTGATGAAGCACCGAAGCCTACAAGTAAGAAAAGAAACGCTAAGTCATCTACCCAAAAAAATTATAAAAAAAAATCTAAGTGTAAGTAAAAAATTCACTCAGGGAAGCATGAAGTTACCCAGTTCAACGCCTGTTGCGCTTCGTTGAAAAGGCAGGGTACATTCACCTCATTCATCTTAGCTTGATCATCTTCGGTCACAAGGCACCGGAGATAGCTGGCCACCCCTACGGGGGGGGGGGGGGGGGG